>MU854630.1:0-27141 GCA_033296685.1 Parachaetomium inaequale | reverse complement strand
AGGATGGATTTAGAGATTCAGATTGTATAGGGTAGATAGAGGTTTTTAGTCTAGCCTTATAGGTATAGTTTTCCTTTCTAATTAGTTATAGAAGGTCTAGCAAGCCCTCGGGCATAGCGGTATAGGAATAATAATAATATATATCAACTATATAAGCAAGCTCGAGTTCCTCTATACCTTTTGCAAGGCCTTCTTTACTTCTATAATAGAGAGGAATATCTAGAGTAGCTTTATAGAGCCTAGCCTTATATCGTATGATCTAGAGAAAGTACTTTCTAAGCTAGATATTAAGCTTTATATGCTAATACCCCTGACCTCCCGCCCTAGTACTATACAACCTTAGGTCTTCTAGATACTATACAATCCTAGAGAAGCCGATTTACAGTCAATACTTATTAAGACTCGTATTACTAACTATTAAAATAGCTCCCCGACTTCGATGTTAACTACTATAGACTAGCTTACCAAGGGTACGATAGCTATGATATACTAGGTAGCCCTCCTTTAGAGAGAGGTATCTTTGCTCTACAAGGCTAACAAGGCACTAAGTAAATGCCAAAGAGCTAAAAAGATATATATATAACTTAGGGGGTCACTTACTATATAAGATGTATAGGGTCTACTAGACTAGAAGACTATAGGTGAGGAGGTGATCCAAGACACGTAGTAGGATGGTAGTAGTACAGGGGGGGTTCGTACGAAGGTTCGGTACTAGGGTGTGTACGGCAAGCCTAGCTATAATGCGCGCACTTACCGGGTAGCTGTAGAAGCCTCTGATTCAGCTGTTTCTAATATAATCATAGTTGGTTCCTAGTGTTGTAGTATAGCAATTAAGGATTCTTATTATAGTATAGTAAAAAGTAGCTCACTCGCTTATATACCTCACTCGCTTATAATATACATTATCTATACTAGAGAAGCAAGAATTCGAGAATTAGGAAGGAGTCATCTGTCACGATATACTAGAAAGTTCTTAGTATATTGTATTGCGATACAATAAAGACGTAGATAAATGGCGCGGTATTATATGACATTGGAAATGTAAGTACCCTCTTGCCTATCTACGCTATCCTGAAAAACTAACTTATCATTTGCAGTAGATCTCTACTAGTCTTATACCTCTACTAGGCCTTGATATCTCGGTAAAGAATAAGTCTGGTCTCTATATTATAGAACTGGATCTTATACTATACTACCACTGGGTCCTCGACGAACACGTTTACTTATACGAACGCCTCTATGTATAGATAGCAGTAGTTCTTGTCATAGCTGGTACGACTTCAACTAGCCCTGGAACTCTTATCGAGGGACTATACTACAATCCTGTGGAGTTCCATGTTTTCCCGCCTGCTCCTGGTAGTATATAGGCACGTGTTGGGCTAGTGGTCAAACTAACCGAGGTCAAGAGTGTGACTGGCTGGGCCCGACGGAAGCTTCGGCAACCCTCAGCTGCAACCTGCACGGCCGAACTGCAGTGCGGCCCGCCATGACGTTGAAACCGACGAGCCGCATCGCCCTGCAGCCCGGACTGCAGTACGGTTCGCCATGACGTCGAAGTTGTCAAGCCACGGCGCCGCGGCCGGCCGTTCGGGCCCGGCTCCCCGGGCCCTCCACCCCCGGGTCTTCCATCTGTTTGCATAAGAGGACCCCGCGTGCCCCGAGGTTCTGCTGCCTTTCCTTTCTTTCCTTCAGTTTAGTATGCTCGTTGAGTCGTCCATAGCTTGTTGCAAATACACACGCGTGGACCGTTACAAAAAGGTCTGCTGGCAAGTCAAGGCCAAAGAAGTACAGATTCCACGAAGAGGACACCCTTTTGTATGATCCTATCTTGTACATGGAGAGCATTGCCTTTGCTGATATAGCGTTCGAGAACTTGAACGACCCCGAAGACATATACGGTCTTGTTGTACCACCAGGTTCCGATCGTATCATCCTCTCTTGGAAACCAGAATGGCGCGACAGACCTATTTTCCGAGCTCTTCAGGGTCGGGGAAAAAATGTCAGCGTGACTCTCGACAGGGCACTTCAGTACAGAACGGCGCGGGATTGCTTGATCCGTCTTGGCCGGGCTCTAGGATTTGAAAAGCAGCTCGAATGGTATGATCTTCGTCGTGGATCGGGCAAAAAACTCCATAGTACGTCAGTGTATAGCTGTATCTGCACTAGGACTAACCATTTCTACAGAGGCGCTTACACCAGAGGAGGCCAACCAGAGCATAGGAGACAGTCGCAACGATCACCAATGAGGTTTGGTATACCCCTGTCTCCCTCGAGCTGTAAGACCCGAGGATAAGCTTTGAACCAACCACCGTAGGGTCATGCGAGAGGTCGGCAGCGATCCTAGCGGACGAGCTGCCAGCCTTGCAAGGACATCGGAAACCGGCCGGGCATTTTGCAGGTACCTTCCTTGCAGGCCTCACCGCAACTCTATACAGACGTAGGTGGCCGTCTCCCTGGCCATTCACCGGACCATCACTTGGCCGCCGTTTGTTGTAAGGAAATAAGCCAAGAATGTATGGGCTTTAGGAAACCAGGATCACTTCAGGAACTGTATGTACACGAGTGATAGTTGCCCTTTCGGGTTAAGCCCGCCGGGCGGAATAAATTGTGTGTGTGTGTACGCTCTATGTGCCCTTCCTTTACTCAAATCCACTCTTTGTGCAGATACCCAGTTTACAGGCCTCGCAAAGCTCACTCTTATGCGCCCATCGCTCTCACCCACTGAACGGCTAACTCTCTGCCGGAAGGCCTGCCCACTTCTTCAGCCTGCACATGATCCGCTCCACGTAGGAGTTCTCGTCGACTTGGAAGACCCCTCACAGCGTTGCTTGAACACGTAGGCGTGGTAGCCATTGTCAGGGAACTGCTGGGTGAGGATTGCGATCTGCAGGCTGCCCTAGCCGCCCCCTCCAGTACTTGGGCTTGAACTTTGCACCTCACGGCTAGCTGCAGAGCAGCGGTCGGGAGAGCAGCAGCAATCTGTTGGTTTGCGAAAATGTCCAAAGTGTCCGTTTCCAGCCACCTGCAACAAACAAAGCAGCAAACAAAACAGCAAACAGTAAATGGCCAAAGGCCAGGCCATGAATGGGAGAACACGTTACGGAGGTAGTTGTCTGCCCGTCCCGTGTCCGTCAAATGGTGGGCGATATCAGAATTGCTGGGTAAAATTTAGTAGATATGTCCTGATCTCCTTAAGCCCATACAAAGTCCATTCTAGTTTATGCAGCCTCTTGTACCATTTCTCTGCGGATGCTCGTGGGTTAGTTGGGTTGTTGGTAGGCTGGCTTGAAGGCGATTCTCCAAGTGTTCAACGTCCTATCGGCGCAGGCTGTGCAGTCGTATCAGCCGGCCGGGGCGGAGGTTGCGCTGTGCGGCGTCGCTTCACGCCCGGATCCGCTCAATGGGTGGTTTTCCGTGTCAAAGGGCTGTTCGGCGCAGACGATGCTAGAGATAGCTTTCCAGACAGCCATTAGCATCGCGGGTCGGACTGCCAGTATCACGAGCTGTTCCCAAGGTTAGCGGTCTCTTTCCGGCTGAGACGACGTGCCGGCGGGCTCACCTGGTCCTGGAATGAGGGATGAGGCAGAAGGCTGTAGACTTTCCAGAGGAGGAGTAGGGGACGTGAGATGAGAGCGGTCGGAGGCAAGCTTATAGGAGAGTTGTAACCGAAAGTGCGACACAGTGAGAAACGGCCCGATGCCCTGGACGGCCATCGCACGGGCTTTGCGCATAAAATCCTGCGAGAGAGCCGCAGCAACCCAGAGGACTGTCCGGTTTTGGGGAAGGGGGAGGCGGTTTTCTTCCTCTACTAGGGTGACTGAACAAGAGCAACTATATGATAGCTGATGAGGTTGCGTTGGCCGACATTTCTAACTCCATCAGATCGCAGTCCGACTCGACACCTTTCACCGTGTCATTGTCGAGGCAGCCGTGCAACATAATGCGCCCTGTCGCATTTGCATTGAAAATCCTTCTTTATGGAGGGTGGACCTGTTAGCACTGCGCCAAGGCACAAGGTTACTAGTAGGATGGAGGTATACTCACCCCGGAGACCCCGAACATGTCCATGTTTCCTTCATGGTTAGGCTTATATCGGTCAAGTCGAACCGAAACTCGGTCCCAGCAGATTTGCATTTGGACCACGGTCCATCCGCCAGCTTCGCCAGGTCGACGTCCTGCACCATACATTCTACCGTCGTGTTTGTCGCCGAGTAATAGGATGTGAAGCCAAACGTGCCCGTGGAGCCGCCATTTTCCCAGTTGTAAACCTTCAGGACGAAGTTCTCAATTCTCCAATACGAAGGAGATTGGGAGCTTTCGGTGCAATTGTCGACCGCATTTTGCACCAAGTGGCCGCCCAGAGCGCGTTCGATGCCAACTGTACCCTGATAAGCCAAGCTTACTCCGCAGAGAAGGGCCACGAGAGAAGCGGCTGGCCCCATCTTGTCCGCGAACTTTGAACCGAGCATCAAGCCAAAGGCTTTCATCGCGTGTTGGAGGGTATTACGATTGCTTCATATACCGATGGCTTCATATCTGGATGAAATACCTGACTGTCACCCCGCAAGGACCTGCACGCTCTCACCACGACAGGGTATTGCCGAGCCTCGCGGCTAAACGGGAAATTGTTGGAATACACGCAACGCGCGCCGGAGAAGGGGATGATGATTCAATTTAACAGGATTAGAATGATTATGATGTCTATGTCTCTCCCTCTCTCTCTGGTGCAGTTATTGCTCACCCGCTAAAATAAGGCGGCTGGCTATGCCTGCTTGGCCTTCGCCATAGCGTTGCCCCTGGCCCCATGCCTGTTCCGGCTGTGCCTAATCGGACAGACATCGCCTCACGGAACGAGGCCACGCCACCCATTTATTAATGAATGCATCTCTGTGCAGGCCAACCTCCCCTCCATCTCTTGCAGCCGGCCCACCTCAGCCTTTTCCTCTGTAACGGTCCCAAGAGTGTATTGCAACTATCTGGTGACGACTCTACGAGTATAACTGAGCTTGAGAAAAGAAAGAAAAAAAGAAGAGAATTGCCAACGCGCCGCAGAAGTTTCTGTCTGTCCAGATGGGGGCCGTGGGAGCGGCAGGCGCGATGGGCCGTTGGCCGGGAGGCGCTCCGGGACTGGCGCTCCGGGGCCGGCGTTCCGGGCCCGGACATGGCCGAGGGTCACCGAGGCCTCTGCAGGGCTCAGCCCGTTACATACTCCACCACCATCATCACACACACGCATCACCAGACAGGCAATATCACCAATATATTGCCTCTCCCACACCCCACAATCTCACATTCGAACCTTCCACGCCAAGCTCGCTAGAAGCAGGTCACCACCTAATGACGCTGAGGTTCTGGACAAGCGGGCAAATCCCCCGGACTTCGTGGGTTGTTCTTGGGGGCTACGGAATGCACTGAGAAACGAGCTATAGTCTACGGCGCACACGGGCTCGATCTGATCTGAGCTTGGACCACCCAGATCGAGGTCCCCGATTCCCGAGCCAACAAGGTACACATGGATTGTCACACCAGTGGGCTACGACACGCAAACATGCCAATTCTGGAACGAGGGTAATCTAGGTAGGATTCACCCGGTAGAACTTAACTGCCGAGACCACTCACAGAACCCGTTACTGAACCGAACATATATCCTCTATGATTGCAATTGGACAAGTAAAAGTGAAGCATGGATAACCAGTCCACTCATCGCTTCAAGCTTAATGTGACCATATGGGTCCGAGGGGGTGTGGCCGAAGGGAGGGGCACAATTGCCACTCACTTGATCCGAGCAGGGCAGTGCGTGGTCTACAAAAAGTCCCTTAGATCCGAAATGTTTGTGTCGTTGTCGGTGAAGACCCTAGCGTCTTACTCCACCAGGACAGGTGTACAGCATCTACGACAAAGTGACTGCCCAACATGCGGTCTATCTGGGGCGCCTTCGTTTTGCTATCCTCGCTCCTCGCGGGTGTCGTGGCACAGGATGATTGGAGAACCAAGGTGAAAGTGTGAGTGTGTCGGACTTGCGATTTGAGCGGCGCTAACTCATGGATATTACGCCAGGCAGCGCAACGGGTTTTATCCCTTGGATGTCGTCGACAAGCTGGAGGAAGCGACCATGACCAAGGTCGAGGCGTACATGGCCAAGAAGGTTGCTGCTGGCAAGAACAACGGCTGCACGCTGGAGAATGCAGGTGTACGGAGGGAATGGTAAATTTGATACCCCTCATGATCCTCCCGTTCTACTCCTCGGTCTCTGATTTTGCTGATAGGGGCGACATGACCATCGAGCAGCGGACTGATTTCATCAACGCTACGCTTTGCTTGATGAATGCACCGCCCAAAGCACCCAAGGATCAATTCCCGGGAGTTCGGAGCCGTTATCACGATTTCATGGCATACCACATGACGAATGCCGGAAGTCTGCATGATACGATTGGCTTGTTCCCTGCACATAAGTACTTCGTCCTTGCGTACGAGACGGCACTTCGTAACGAGTGTGGTTACAAAGGATACCACCCAGTGCGCTTCACCTCCTTGATAGCCCTCGTCCTAGGAGAAATTTTGCTAATTATAACATGTAAAAGTATATGAATTACGATCGTTATACCAAGGATGCGAAGAATTCAGCCCTCTTCAATGGTAATGCGACGAGCATGGGTGGTAACGGTGAGCCGGATCCAAGGTATACTGGTCTTCGCATGGGTAGTGCTACGATTAAGTCTGCCGGCGGAGGTGGATGCGTCACCGAAGGTCCCTTTAAAGAGTTTGTGCTTCATAATCAGCCGGTTAAAGAATCTATCCAGGTGATTAACTTCCTCATTAGCTACATGGCCACCGTCGGCCCCGGCTCCCCAGTCATGAACAACGTACCAAAGAATCCCGTGGCAGGCGGTGGCGGGTACAACCCGCGCTGCATGCGCCGCGACGTCAACTCCGAGGTGGCGCTCGGTGCCACTGCGGACAAGTCTTACAACCTCATCACGATGTCCAAGGACATCAACACCTTCTACAACACTTTACTAACGCCACCTGTGAATCGAAGCGATCCTTACAATTGGGGCATCCATAACTCGGGTCATTACATCTCGGGCGGCGACCCCGGCGGCGACCCGATGGTCTCGCCCGGCGATCCCATCTTCTACTTCCACCACGCCATGTTGGATCGACTTTGGTGGATTTGGCAAATGCAGGAACCCGACACTCGCGTCAACGCCCAGGTGACCCTCGGAGGGACCAGCACAAGCAGGAAAATCGATCTCAAGTGGCTCATTGGCGACGTGATCCCGGTCCTTGAAGCGCACGATGGGCTTGGAGGGCATGGAGGAGCCTTTTGCCATGTGTACGTTTAGATTTCGAGAATAGGTTGAGTGCTCGCTCTCCTTGCCGAACTAACTTCGCTCGTCCCTTGCCCCGAGTTGTCTGCTCGCCATCTGTACAGCAAGCGCTCAAAGTCTTTGGCTGTGCCCAGCACCGTTTCCCCGCCAAACCGGTAACCGGGGTAGTAGCCCTCGCCCAGCATGCCCTCCTAGATGACGTCCCTGCAGGCCAGGTAGGCCTTTCAGTACAGGAACCCCCCCGTGAGGAAGCATGACTATGAACGAGAGCACTGTCTCATGGCTGTCTATGAATTCTGGAAAGCGCAATCTCACTGAGCAATTGGCTACATCTCCGTCCCGTGCCGTTCGAGTACGGTCCGAGTCACGGCCTGGTGCGGGGCCAGCGGAAGGGCTCGGCGGATTGGCGATGGCAGTCCGGAGTTTTCCTCTTCTGCGTCAAGTTGTAGTCGAACAGGTCGGGATGGTGACCGGGTCAGGTCTTCATTGTTAATGTCTTCCGCCAACTCGCCCTCGTGCGAGCTCGGTGGCAGGCTTCGGATTGATAACCACCCCTGCCCCTCCATCTCTTGCAGACTGGCCCACCACTGCCTTGATATTCTCCGAGACCACCATGGGAATTTTGAATCCTCGATAGCCATTCAGGTAAGGTACCTACTCGGCCCATACAAGTAACCGCGCCATCACACCATCAATCTATTTACCGCGCCTAAACGGCCGCGGCGGTACCTGGACCGCTCCCGTCTCACAACTCCAGCCCTTTATACGCTTCCGCTAACCCCTGCAGCCCCGTAACCCCCAAATCCTCCCTGGTCAACAACTTTGCGCCCTCCGGATCCATCCAGCTCCCATCTTTGCATTCATCCCAAAACTCCATCATCCCCCCATCTCCTCCCCCCACAGCGGCCACGCCTCCCTGGAGTCTTCCCCGCTCACCCGCACAAACTGGGCCTTCGTCCCCTTTGCCTCAGCCCACAGCTGCAGCATCTCCCCGGCGGTGTGCTCTTCCCCGATCGCCGCCAGCACGACCTTGCCGCCAGCGGCCTTCTCCCGCTGCTGCACCGCGGCCCGGACAAACGGCCCGATGTTGACCGACACGTCGCCGATGGTTTGGATCGGCGTGTCCGGCGCGTAGTTAGCCAGAGTCCTCGGCGACCCTTGGTCAACGACCCTATCGTCAACCCTATCACGTGAGCCTCGCTGCGGCCCCTGAGCATCGCTCTGCCAACGACCCCATCACGACTCCATCACGCTCGCCCCTATTCCACCACGACCCCATCACGCCTACCCCTTTTCCCCTCTTTGAATCGGTGGATGGGCGTCTTCACCTCGGTGGCACTCAGGACTTCAAGATATGTGACGACATTTTGGTACCGTCCCCATAGCCATGGTTTCTCGAGTTTCAAGTGACCTCCCTGGTCCGCTCAATTGTCCCGGCCCCACAAACCACGCAGCTGGCGCATCGTTGATGGCCGGCACTAGGGGTGATATGGGCAGATGTGGTTAACTGCACTGTTTCTTTGTCAACTAACTATACCGGAATCCTGAACAGTTCTAGCTCACACACTCGCCCTGCTCCTCCAACATGTCCTTACATGGAACCTCTACCGGTACCAACTCGACATTCTGTCAAGACCGTCAGCCAATCTACGTCTTCATGATCTGCGCCTCCTACTCCTCCAAGTATGGCATGCCAACCTACCACTTAGTTTGGGCATAGATGTCCGAGGACCCGCTGCTCTGGTAGCCCTCGGTGGCCACGATCTGGTAGTAGTGTGTGCCAAGGGCCATGCCGTGTGACGCCCAGGCGTTGAAGTGATTCTGCATAGTGACGGCGCCGCCGACGCGCTTGGATGTACGGACGGACCAGTACTGCTGGAACGTCTGGGTGCCGTCGATAGACGGCTGATTGGTACGCGTCGATACGTAGATGTTGTACGTGCCACCGTCTGTCGTCGCTGTACCCTTGTACGTCCCCCCGCTGCCCGGGTTGTACGTGCCGTACGACTCGACTAGATAGTACTCGACCAACGGGTTACGCGTCCAGCCATAGATGGCCAGATAGCCGTTGCCGCTAGGGCTGAAGGAACCGCCGTAGTTGATAGTGCTGGCATTGGTGGGTTAGTGGCGTCATTCGTCCCACCAACCGAGGAGACAGTGTCCTTACCGGCCAGTACCAGGGTTCCAGCCCTTGCCGCCGACAAATTTGCCCGTGTTCTTCCATGTCACTGTGTAGTGGCTCCCGGAACCCATGGTAAAAGTGGCATCACCACCCCCGTCCGACCACCAGGAGTAGAAGTAACAGTTGTTTGTACCAACAGAGTTGGCCGTCACAGCACGGCTCTTGAGCGACACGGTCGAGTTCCCTTCGTCGAGGAAGTCAAATGGGCGGGCAAGTGCAGAAGTGGCAGCTGCGGTGGCAAGGAGGAGAGACTTGAGCAAAACCATGATGGCGAAAATGTGCGTTAGATCGGGCTTCAAGGCGTGGCAGGTGATGATAGGGGACGGATACGGAGATGAGGGGGTTATTTATAAGCTACAGTCGTCCTAATGTACATGTACTCACTCGCGGCAAAACGCGCCGTATGTGTATCCAGGCCTCGAGGGCGCCTAATGGATGTTGGCCTTACGCTCACCTTACACACCCTCTATTTCGTTAATAAGAAATCTGTCAAAATTGCCAAAACCGGCATTGTCAGAAAGTCCAGTCTATACCACGCAGCAATCATAGTTAGGAAATACATACCTATTTTGGAAACCGGCAGTTGTCACGACCTGAGGAACCAGCAGTAAGCGCGTTTCCACCCCTGCCCTTGTTCTGCAAGCAGGAAGCTGTTTGTGGCTTTGCGGCCTATCTTGCTGCTTTGGGAAGCCGTTTCTGGCTCTGACAGAGACAGGGATGGTCCTCGTAATATCCACGCAGGGACTTACTCGCCAGAAGCGGCTTTTGTAGCCAGACCCTGAACCAATGACAGACTCAATACCTTGATCCAGCAGGCGGGGTTTCTGTCTAACAGGCGGAGATAATGAATAAAAAGGGTAAGCGTGATTGGTCGTTGGCCGGGTGATGCTCAGGGGGGGCTCCCACGAACTAACAGTTCTGAGCATGGTTCTGCGGTCCGAAAGACGCCCTGCCCGATAAGGATGAAACGGCTTTGTATGGGACCCCTGCCTTTGCTGGAGCCGCAAACAGATCCTAGGAGGATTCTATTCCCAGACTGCAGAAGCGCAACCATTAGACTTGGCGAGAGCCAGAAATGGCTCCTCGGAGCATTCTATTCCCACACCCCGAGTTGCTCAGAAATCCATTTCTGGCTTGAGCTGAGACAGCAGTTCCCTGCGCCAACCCCTTGCTGCCCACAAGGAATGGCTGCAATGCGGGACTTATACCAGGTCATACCTGCTTTTAGGTACGTTCCTTTTCTGCCACCTGGTACGTACCTTTTCTGCCATTGGGTATTGTAAGCCGTTGAGAGAATCCAGATATCATGCCCTGGATACGTACCCTTTCTGCCGGCAGAAAGAGTACGTAACTTTTTCTGCCGGCAGAAAAGATACGTAGTTGAATGGCAGAAAGAGTACGTAACTTTTTCTACCGGCAGAAAAGGTACTGTCAGAGACACCTCACCACGGCTTGCGTTGCCAAGGAAGATGGTCTAACACTCCTGATCTGGGCGAATCACTCATGAATAGCGATGGTCTCAAAAGATGAATCAGTCTTTGCATTGATCTTGCGTTGCGCGATACCCCTCTGCAAAGGTCACTGATACCGGAACGGCTCCCTTTTTAAGATTAACGTTATATTAGATTAGATAAGGAGGGGCACCCGTCATCGGGTGCGGTAGGAGCTGCCCTGGAGTTGCCCATATCTGTAACGGGCTGAGCCTCGGCGACCCTCACCCACGCCCGGGCCCGGAGCGCCGGCCCCGGAGTGGCGCCGGCCCCCGAAGCACTTCCCCCTATTGCACCTGCCCCTTCTACAGCCCCCACCTGAACAAGCAAAAACTGCTGCGGCGCAGTGGCAATTCTCTTCTTCTTTCCTTTCTTTTCTCAAGCTCAGTTATACTCGTAGAATCGTCGTCAGATAGTTACAATACACTCTTAGGATCATAACATTATCCATGGGCACTGCAGAGCAACCTCCATCTTCGACCACCATCCCACATCACAGAACACTTCAGAACCCATACTTTGGCCTCTTTTCGGTGTCTTTCTGCATCAGTCACCACAGCGGAAACAAGATCTGATCCTTGGGGAATCTAAGATTCCCCAAGGATCAGAAACGGCCTGCCTGACTAAATATCTTGTACATCTCAGATCCATCTTGGTGCGGGGTCCATTCATCATGTAGTTGCCACCGGTCCTTGATCCTCTGCGACTTGGTGCTGTTCCAGACACGAAGCCTCCATCGGGCTCAGCTTGTGATGGGCTGGGCCCGTGATGGCCTTGGTGACCCTCGGCCTGCACACGTGCACTCGCACGTGGATGCACACCTGACAGCTGCATGTCAAAAACTGTCGTCGCTCCTCATGTCATTTAGCTTTTCCCTTTCTCTCCCCATTCGAAGCAATCAAGTCATTCCTCTTACGTCTTGTGTGACCATCATCGCGTGGCCCGTTACACAGCCCGTCGCAGAAGGGAGGAAGGTATGTATATTTTAATGAGAGAGTATAGATCTTCTGCAGCTTTCTCTTTGGACCTCAGCATATCTAGGCTTCCGTCGTAGTCCCTGGATTCTCTGTAACGGTCCCAAGAGTGTATTGCAACTATCTGGCGACGACTCTACGAGTATACCTGAGATTGAGAAAAGAAAGAAAAGAAGAAGAGAATTGCCAACGCGCCGCAGAAGTTTCTGCCTGACCAGGTGGGGGCCGTGGAAGCGGCAGGTGCGATGGGCCGTTGGCCGGGAGGCGCTCCGGGTATTTCCACGCGGAAGAATTTTACTATAGTTATAACCTTTAGATCTTTATCGTTTTTAAGAGCCCTAAGGGCTAAGATTATAAAGGCTTCCTTCGAAGTGGCTAGCATATTAGGTTGTTGAGAAAATTAGGTGTTGAGCTTGAAGGTAGTACATGATGTGGAAAGGTGGTCACTCGCTTATCATGCACGTTAAATGGTCTCGGGGAGAAAAGGGGTAAAAAAGGGGTCAACAAGGTGGCTAGAAGGGGCAACAAACAGACGATTTGGTTTTCTAAGCAAAGCAAAACCAAACGGAAAGCGAGATCCAAATACCAACAAAACTACTGTACAGCACATTTAAATAAAATCAATCTTGTCCTGCCTTCCCCTTTTCCGTTCAAAAAATATCCTCTCCCATCAACACACTTCCCGCTCCTCCAGCCAGCTCGCCCACGGCAGCCGTCAACTCCCCCAACACCTCATCCACCAACACCACATCCTCCTCACCCCCCACCACCCCAACATGCATCTCCCCGCCCTTCACAAACGACACCACCTTCAACGGATATGCGGCATCCCCATGCGGGTTCATAATCTCCACCTTACACTCCCCGCCCGCAAACGGCATGACATCAAAGTCCTCCCAGTCCTGGTGATGCACGACCGAGTCAAAGAACAGCCTCCTCTTTTCGTTCTCCTCCTCCTCCGCCTTCCAGCCAACTCTCTCCGCAATAGCCTCAAACCCGACAAAGTCCCACGCCAGCGCCTCGGCGCCCTGCCGCTGCACAAACTGCAGCAGGTCCCGCGCCGTCCACCCGCGCTGGAAGGGCACGCGCACGGGAGTGAACTGGTAGCAGGGGCCCATGACGTTCTCCGCGTTGGGCGTTGCTTCGGCGGCGGCGCGGCCGGATGTCACGCTGCCGAATGTCACGTCGGGGGTGCGTAAGCGGCGAGCAAGGACGAGGGACCATGCTGCCGTGAGGAGGGACCCGGTGGTGATGTCGCGCGGGGGTTGCTGTGAGGGGGTGGTGATGGGGTTGGAGTGGAAGATTGCTTTGGTTGTGGTTGTGGCGGTGGTGGATGGGCGGGACTGGCCCGGGAGGAGGGAGAGAGAGGAGCCGGAGAGGAGGTCGGCCCAGTAGGAGAGGGCTTTGCTCTGGGCATGGGAGTCGCGGGTTTGGGCGATGTAAGATGAGAAGGGCGAGGAGGTGGGTGGCTCGTTGCCGGTGTAGAGTAGCTCCAGGTCTCGGAGGAGTAGGGGGAGGGAGACGCCGTCGTATTGGGCGTGGGAGAGCCCGATGACGAGACACTCTTGTCCGTCCTTGCCTTGGACGAGGAAGAGGTGGAAGAAGGGAGATCCCAGGCGGAATGCGCCTGATTCGATGTGCGTTGTGCAGAGGTTGTTAACGGAGAGCTCGAGGTCCTCGTTCTCAGCGACGTGCGTAGTGACTGGAATATCCAGTTCGTGCAAGACGACTTGGAACAGAGCGGAATTGTGCTCGATGAAGACGGTTCGCAGAATGTCGTGGGCTTGGATAAGCTGCTTGCAAGTCTGGAGCAACCTTGGCCGGTCAAAGCCGCCACCCTGGGCAGAGTACAGCATGGTGTACTGGATCGAGGTCCGCGGCGGCTGGACGGTAGCTCGGACATCAAGCGCTTGCGAGTCTGTCACAGGGTACACGTCTTGGACGGACCAGCGGTTGTCGCCAAGCTGCGGAGTGACAGTCTCGGCAATGAACTGTTCCGCGTTGACCGAGCCCAACATCGAAAATGGTTGGTAGGAGGGCCGATCAGGCTGTGGTGCTGCAGTTTCCGCATTCTGTCCGCTGGCTGATCCATATTGGTTCACCTTGAGCACCTTGGCCGCATCTCCCAGGCGCATATGGCGGAAGATGTCGGCCACAGTCAGCCCGTGTCCCTGCGCACGGAGACGTGATACCAACTTCATGGCAAGGACCGAGTCGCCGCCGAGACGAAAGAAGTTGTCATCGGTGTCGATCTGCTCGGGACCGAGTCCGAGGACCGCGGCCCAGCAAGACCGCAGGATGTCTTGTGCTGCTGTCGATGTTGTTGTTTGTGTGGACAGATTCGTCTTCCACGCCTCCTGGATACCCGCGCGAAGCTCGTCTAGGATATGCTGGGGAATCTTGGTGGCGAGGTGTTCGAGGAGAGTGCGGTCGATTTCGCTCCCCTTGGTGGGCATCTTGTCAATGACGATGTAGGCCGAGGGCACCAAGTGCGATGCGAGAGAGTTCTGGACAAACTTGTCGAGCCTTTTGAGTACTCCAGCCAGGTTGGCGGAAATTTCGGCGCGGATGGATACCGCGAAGGCATCGGATACCGTGATATCGTGGCTCTGTGACATGATATTGGCGGCCAAACCGAGCTGCGAAGCCTGCTGTTGCTCCACGAAGACGATGAGCTTTTGCATTGAAGTCCCATCAGAGGCAACAGCTGCAACGGCAGAGCGAACCAAGGAAGGAAGGTACCCCGTCAAGTGAACCTCGAGCTCGGCTGGATCCGCGCCATGGCCCTGAACCGAAGTGTTCGCGTCTTTTCGACCCACAAACACCAAGCTGCCGTCATCCTGGAGCTTGACAATGTCCCCAGTTGGCTGCACCTTGCCCTGCCGGCCGCCGGCCACGAGCCAGGCAGGAGATTCGACAACGTCGTCTCCAGCCAAGAAGGTCCCTTCGAGCCACAGTTCGCCGGGGCAACCGATCGGGGCCAGCATATTCGGGTTCCGCAGATCACATACCCAAGGAATGGCCGCCCGAGGGTTGTATACCGACCCCGACTTGACCATACCCGTGTTTGTATTCAGCCTTCCAGTCGTGCCGTCCAAGGCCAACGGCGGATCCCGATTCCAGCCCCGGATCTGATCCAGCTCATCCGCCGGAAGACAAGACACCTGATCCAACCCCCTGTCCACATCTCTCGCCAGCTCAACACACGCCGCCTCCAACTGCGCCAGAACCCTCCCCATTTGCGCCTCCGCAATCAAGCTCCCATCAAAGCTTGCACAAACCCTGAACCCAGCACCCCCCCTCTCAATCCCGCACGCCAGCATGAGCGGATACGGATTAAAGTGAATAGCCTCACGGACCACATCCCCCGCGGCAAACCCCAGCTCCGCGACCACACCACCGTGCTCCGGCACGGGCTGGATGACGAGCCCCGCGGGCGCCTCGCACGCGTACTGGGCGTCGCGACTGACGCGCCGGATGTTTTGCATCCCCATGTGCTGGAAGGGGGTGCGCGCCAGCATGCCGTCGCGCACGGCGCGCAGGTAGGACGCCACCGTGCAGCTGCTGCGGTCGGCCGGGATGCGCACGCGCACGGGCACCGTCGCGATCAGCGGGCCCGCGATGGTTTCTACCCCCTGCAGGGGGATGTCGCGCCCTGTCAGGGTCTCGCCGAAGACGATGTCGTCGGTGAGGGTGTATTGGGAGGCGACGAGGGACCAGGCGCCGCGGATGAGGGTTGCGAGCGTGAAGGGGAGGGCGGAAATGGTGGCTGCGGGAAGGGAGATGTGCCGCTCGACGATGGTGTCTGGGGTTGGGAGGAAATCTCGCGAGGGGACGCGCGGGAATTGAGGGCCTGTGGCGCCTTGGAGCTCTTCGTGCCAGAAGGTCCGCATGGCGGCTTCGTCGGTGTCGCGGATGTGCTTGACGAAGTCGCCCATCGTGCTGGGGGTGGTGGTGGGAGTGGGAGCCTGGATGTGGTCCAGGGCCTCGCGGACCTTTTCGAGGAGCAGCGGCTCCGACCAGCCGTCGTAGACCACGTGGTGTAGTGTCCATACCATGTACCGCGTACCCGGGGAGGTCGGGGGCTCGACGATGGCGTACCGGGCGAGGCTCAGCCCAAAGTCCATTTTCTCGTTGCGGTCCAGTTCGAGGTACTGCGCCAGCTCGGCGGTAAACGCCCGCCACTGGATGCGGCCTTTGAGCACTACCTGGTCGAGGCCGGTATGGTCCTTCAGCTGCACCAGGCGTGAACGCAGGATGGGAGTTGCTGCGACAACCGCATCCCACGCATGTTTCCATGCGTCCAGGCTGATGTGTGACGGGATGGTTGCGACTCTCTGGGCGATGTACGCCTCAGCAGACTTAAGGGAGAAGGTGAATAGTGACTCCTGTGTGGGGCTGCAGGGATATATGTCCTCGATGTTGGCCGGCTCTGTTCCGCAGACCTGGGATGCCTCGATGATGGCGCTCTCAACGGGCTGTGGGATCATGGAGAACGCAGATCTTTCCTCTCTCGGGGCGGTCTGCGAGTCACTGAAACCGGTAACGACTACAGCCATGGCAGAGAGTGTGGGGTTTCCGAAGGTGTTGATGACGCTGAGGTCGAGACCGGCATCTCTGCACACGGACACAAGTCGCATTGCCGCCAGGGAGTCGCCACCCAGAGCGAAGAAGTTGTCATCAGGGCGGATGCCTTCTGGGTCGAGCTTCAGCGTTTGGCCCCAGGCCTGCCTTAGGCGTTCCTCCATCTCACTCAGGGGCCGGGCGTCATTAGCAGTGCTGGCATCGCCGGCTGAAGTCCCCTGATTTGCCGTCATCTGACGCAGGTCGACTGTGGCACCGAACTGTCTCAGCTTCTTGCGGTCCGTCTTTCCTGAGATCAAGGTTGGAATCCGGTTGACCGGGATGTAAGCCGTGGGCACCATGTAGCGCGGCAACACCTCGCCCAGCTCCGCGTCGGCCTTGGCCAGAGCCTCACGCAACTCTTGTTGCAGTTGATCTCCTTCCAGCTCCACGTCTTGGCCATGTGCATTGGCAGGCTGAGGTGCAACAAAAGCCACGAGCGTGGGTTGACCCTGCGAGGATCCCTGGGGAGCAATCACCTCGGCGATCACCGTGGTTTCGGAGGGCAGTCTGGCCCTCAGCTGGCTCTCGATCTCGCCAAGCTCAACCCGTTGGCCACGCAGCTTGACCTGGGTGTCTTTTCGGCCGACAAAGACGATCCCACCCGAGCCGTCAGGGTCGTATCTCCCCAGATCCCCAGTCTTGTACAGACGCCCGCGGCGGCCAGCGTATGCCCCGTGGCCCGCGGTCAGCCAGGACGGATCCTCAATAAAAGCGGCAGCCGTCTTGTCCGGGTCGTTCAGGTATCCCTGTCCCACAATCGGGCCTTCAACGAGCAACTCGCCTACGGCCCCGACCGGCATTAGGGAGTTGTGGTCATTGGGGTCGGCCACCCAGATGGCTGCCCCGTTGCCCGGCCCAATGGAAATGTAGTCTCTCCCCGTCGCGGCACTGCTGTTGATGGTGCAGCCGATGGTGCACTCGCAGGGACCGTAGCCGATGATGATCCTCGCGTGTTGGCCCCAGATGTTGACGTCTCGCGCCGAGACTGCCTCACCGCCGAGGCCGAGACCGCCGGTGAGCGAGGCAATGAGATCGAGGTCCAAGATGCGGGCCACAGAGGGGGTGATGCCGGCGTAGTTGACGCGCATGGCCCGCATGGCTCCGTTGATGTCGTTCAGCCGGTCCTCGTCCGAGGGGATGCAGAGGCAGCCGCCGTTTGCCAGGGTCAGCAGCATGCTGTCGATGCTGACGTCGAAGGCATATGAGGCAAAGTCGAGGACCCGCGAGTCCGGGGCGTAGCCAACTGCTTTTGCCCGGGGAATGGCGCTGCTTGTGTAAGTCTGGTGGGAGATCTTGACACCCTTGGGCGTGCCGGTGCTGCCAGAGGTGAAGATGATGTACATCAGGGCTGAAGGCGGCACCTGCGGTAGTTCCATGTCCGGAGTGGCGGGAACTGGTGCCTCTTGCGAACCTGGTACAGACGTGAATGTATCCTCTTCGGCCACCGCAAGCTTCCCGTCTGGCAGGATTGACCTCGACAGGTCGTGTTGTTTGCGGGACGAGAGAATGGCTTTAGCGCCGACTTGCTCGGCCATGTTCTGGAGGCGGGCGAGTGGAAGAGAAGGATCCATGAGCACCATGGTTGCCCCTGCTTTCATGACCGCGAGGACGGCGACGGCGGTCCATCTCGACTTCTCGAAACACACCGGCACGAAATCGTGAAGCTTGATGTCTAGTTTCGTCTTGAGCTTGTGAGCTAGGAATGTTGAGTACCGATCCACCTGGGCGTATGTCAGGTTCCCGTCCCAAGACGAGATGGCCTCGTTGTCTGGTTGCTGCTGGGCGCGCTCCGAGATGAGGACGTGCATGCAATAGTCGCATGTTGGGGGGAGTGTGTGATTCCATCCCCATACTTGGTCCAGGTCATGCGTGGTCGGACCAAGGAGGCTCTGGATGGACACACTGGGATTCGCAAGACACAGTCTGACCGTGTCAGCCAGCGTCTCGACATGGCGCGTCACAGAAAACGGCAGCATGTCCTCGCTGTGCCAGACTGGACGGATATCGAGAGGGTCATTATTGAGGCGTACTTCAAGATGGAGCAAAGGCTTCGAGTTCATGTCAGCTCTTGCACCTCTTGTCAAGTGAGTTCTTGTAATACTGACCTCGTCCTTGCTAGCCCCCTCGTTGATCTGGGACAGAGCACCGATGCTTAACAGGACGGAGACCGGGCCGGCCGAAGTTGGAAGTCTTGTCGAAGTCGTTGCCATGTGTCGTGAGATGGCAGCCGAGACCTGCTCCACGCTGCTGTGAAGGCCCTCCATAACTTCACTTGCCAGCAGGCGCATCACTCCCATGGGCTCACCCTCTGCCCCGTTGTCCCCAGGGCCGTAAGCCCACTCATATGATATCTGGCTGTCCTCTCGGGTCCGCAGGAGAACAATAAGCCATGCGGCAAGGACCACCTCTTCTGTCATGGTGGTCGTGGTTGAGGGCGAGGCCGGCTCCGACGCGACTCTAACGATTTGGACAGACGAGAGGTCATGGCACTTCGTTTCAGCCGTCCACGGCGCCCCGTTTAGCCGCCCGAGTCCCGCCCCTGGGTGATGTTGCGGGCCCTCAAATATTTGAATCGACCCCATCCTGACTCCTGAGTGTCTTGCTGATCCGTGACGACGGATGGACAGAGGGAATGGTGAACTATGCGTCCAATTGCGATGGGCTAGGCGGAAACTAGGGTTAATGTTGAATGGATTAAAGACGATGCCGGCTCACGGGCGAGAAGCGGGAGGACCTGAACCCGGGAAAGTAGACAGCTATGCAGATTGCATTGCTACGTGCCGACATATCCAAGGGGTGCATGTCCTGGCATCGGACAGGCCTTTTTCTGTGTCCTATTCTTGGATGGCACCCACCAAGAACACCGAGTCCCAAACCACTTCCGGGAACTGCCAGGCAGGCACAGGAAACAAGGCCTAACCGAGATCGGCTCCGGTGAGCCTTCCATGAGCTCACCAAGCTGGAGTAGGGGTGGAGTACGTGACAGGGAGTGCTCTCCCAAAACGATCAGATAACCGCGCATGCCTGCATGTGTTGAATACGCACCCAAGTACACAGTCCACGGTGTACGGTGCCAGCATCCGGCCTCCTTGCCTGATGGAGCCTTGTCTCCGCACGGCTAAACACACACGTCGAGATCCCTGTCGGCGCACACCTCACACCCCCCCAGGAAGAGACCCATCAGGGTGCTCCGGAACTTGGGCGTTGGCAGAAGTTGGCTGAGGACTCGCGTTGCACAAGCCCGTGGTTCCTCTTCCCTCCCCCTTCTCGCCGAGAGAGAGGCGTTCGATCCATGGAGCAGGGGTCGGCGCCTCGGCGAGGCGGTTTCCCATGACACATCTCGCGTTTCCCCCCTCTTTTCGGGGAACCCACCACGACCCCCTGTCCCGGGAATTTCGCACATAATCTTATCAATCAGATCAGTTTTTGCGTGGGGGGGCGGAGATCCTCGGTTCAGGGGCGAGGTGGCCAGAGTTTTCCAAGCTCTCAGGGCGCCACGCCAAGTGCCGAGGGCAGACGAAAGAAGCGCAGGCTTTGGCACGAGACCGATGTCGGGACGGTGCGCGAATTAAGAAACAGTTTGCTGGGAGTTTCGGGCGGGAAACTGGACTCTCTGTGAACAACGCGCAGGCCATGATTCTCCCCAAGCCAGCCACACGCACCCGCTCTCTCAGCCCCCTGTCGGAATTCGATCAAGCATCGGCTCCAGCGTTACCTGATACCTCGAGCCTGGACATCACGCTTCGTCTATCTGACGCCACTTCTACCATGGGTTCCAAGTTCTGGCCGAAACGGGGTTCGCCCGGCATCCTACATCATTTTGTACGTCCAGTGATCCATTAACACCTCGGATACTATGTGTGTAACAACAACTAATATCCCCGTCCACCCTGACACAGACCGAGAGCCTGGTTGCCTTTGAGTTTACTCCCAACACCAAGTCCCAACCACACAGCATCCTCTTCCTGGGCGGTCTCGGCGATGGCCTCGCCACCACGTCCTACGTGGCCGACGTCGTCGCCGGCCTGCAGTCGACAGAATGGTCGCTCTTCTCCTTAACCCTCACCTCCTCCTACCAATCATGGGGGTTCGGCCACCTCGACAGAGACACAGATGAGATTGCCCAGTGCATACGGTACATCAAGGACTACAAGACGGCCCAGTTTGGCAGCCCCGGCAAGCTAGTCCTCATGGGCCACTCCACGGGCAGCCAGTGCGTGCTGCACTACCTTTCGCGGCCCAACCCGCACACGAGCACCCCGCGCTTCGACAGGGGGCTCGAGCACGCCGAGCGGCCCGCCATCGACGGCGGCATCATGCAGGCGCCCGTGTCGGACCGCGAGGCCATCCAGCTCATCATGCGGGACGGGTTCCTGGGGAGGACGCCCAGCGAGATGCGCGAGACGTACGACCAGCTAGTGGCCTTGGCGCGGGAGGCGGTCGGTGATAAAGACCAGGAGTGCGATAGCATGCTGCCCATCCCGCTGACGGCGCAGTTTGGGTACCCGCGCAACACCCCCGTCAGCTGCCGCCGCTTTCTCAGTCTCGTCAGCCCGGATAGTCCGGGCGCCCCCGCCGAGGACGACACGTTCAGCTCGGACTTGGGGGATGAGCAGCTGGCCAAGACGTTTGGCATGATTGGACAGCGGGGGCTGCTCAGGCATAAGCTGATGGTGCTAATGTCGGGCGCTGATCAGGCGGTTCCGGAGTGGGTGAACAAGGAGGGCTTGCTCGCGAGGTGGAGGAGGGCGACAGACGGCGATAGGACGACGCAGATATGGGACCAGGAGCGCAGCGGGTTAATACCCGGGGCGTCTCATGCTTTGAGCAACGATGATCAGGCCGAGCCACGGGCGTTCCTTGTGCGCAGGATGTTGTCATATTTGGCGGATCTGGAGAAGAGGGAATAAGTTTTCTGGAGATGACCTTCACGGGTTGAGCGGACGGTGGCGCAAAAGTCCATTGTCCCTGACCGGATAGGATAGTCCTACCGTAGTATGGAGACAATATTAATTCGAACCACCTTAACTTTACCCACCGAGACCTCCTTTTAACGTGAGAGTTGCATTTCCACTTCACACTGGACAGTGCCCAACCCGAATTGTGAGTGCCTATCCATTATGATCTGTTGCTAGACGGAATAGCCAGCCTCTAGCCATCACATCGTCTGTATGGGGAGCATCAGGCGTTATAATTGTGACAGTCAAGACACAGCGGGTAAACGTATCCCAGTGTACTTGTACATTTCAGTGATGATTAATGCCGTCGTTAGAAGCCCCAGTGCTTCCCGATTCTAGTTCTCATTAATCGCCGCAACCTCGAGTCTTGAGATTTAGGGATTTGGGCCAGAGGACCTCACCCGAGACGGGTTGGGGGCGTTCCACGCGATGCTCGGACGCAGCTCTCTAGTTCTCCGCCCCCTGCACCATTCCCATGCCCGGAATCTTCTCGAGCCCTAATCGGTAACTCGTCAGCTTCGCTCTGTTCCCGTCCTCATGAAGCAGCTCCTGAACTTACATCCGTCAACTTGCTCCGGAACATTCTGCGGCAGAGTGCACCGCATAGCCTCTTCAGAGGTCTGCGTCCGGAGTTCCTTGCAAACGGCATTGCCGCAGCGGGCATCGAGAGCCCGTTGGAGCGAGTCGCCCTTCCACCCAAACATGTAGTCGCCATGCTGGGTGTATCCGACTCTGCAGACTTATTAATTGCCCGCTGGATAGCACTTTTGGGGATATGTACTTACGAATCATCAGTGCTCCACACAAAGGGTTGCGAGCCATCCTCAGGCCAGAGGGCCTTGTCGTTGAACTCTGTGGTCTGCTCAACATCAGCCATGCTTCGACAATCTCAGGGAAAGAAAGATACGCACATCCCACATGACTTCGTACATGAGCTGAGGCAGGCGAACGGGGTGGCTCTCGGGGCAGGTGCCCACCGATTCGAAGGTCCCGACTTGAGGGTAGGCAACATGGCTCTTGTGGTCAGGGCTGTCAATATTCTTGCCGTCCCAGCAGGTGGGGAACGTCACGGTCGTCCGGATACCGCCCTCACAGAACCCCGTGGGCAGCGTCTGCGAGTCCGTTCCCGTGCAAGGCGCGCCGCCGCGGTCGTATCCAGCCCCCAAGCAACGATGGCACAGCTGCTTCTGCATCCCCTTGCTCTCGTGGAGGGCGGCGTCCCCGACTAGCATGCGGAAGCCGGGCTTGAAGGCCGTCACTGTGGTCTTCCCGTCGTACGGGGGGATATAATACACCGTAACTCCGCCGTCCGCGCGGAGGCCGACGTTGGGGAACTGCCGCACACGCTTGTAGGTTCCGTTGCGGGCGCGGAAGTACAAGACGGCGGTCCAGTAGTTGGAGAAGTCTTCCGAGAAGGTGCAGGTGGTGCAGGTCGAGTCCTTGACGAGGTCGTGTGAGGCCGGGTCCATGATGACGTTGAACGAGTTGCCCCCGACCACTTGGTGGACGTGAGGCGACTGGGCCAGGCCCGGGTTGACCAAGGGGTCCATGCGTGCGACGACGAGCTGGGAGCAGCTGAAGCGGATCATCTGCTGAGCTGCGGCGCCCTGCGCAAGGAGCGCCAGGGACAGAGTGTTGTACTTCATCTTGGTGTGTTGGCCTACTGAAAGTGAAGGTCAGGGACGTGCAGATCAAGATACAATGGGAATGTCTGGTTCGAGTCTGAAACCGAGTTCAGCCCCCTAGAGCAAAGAACTGGTGCTTCCAAGTCCTAAATACGCCAGCGTTCCATCCCGGGTCAGGATAAAGGGAGACAATGCCGTCCCACACCAAGCTTATGGTTTAATACTTTGCACGTGGAGGCTAGATTGCTTTTCCGTGGATTCGGCAGTTGTCGTCCTTCTAGAATCAGGCCAGGGGGAGGCGTTTGTGAGCTTGTTAATAACCGGTCAATAGCAACCCCCTCCTCGCCGCATAACCAGACGGGATCGGCTACGCAAGTAATTTGGCAGAATGGGGTAAACAACTGAACACTACGATGTTGGACTTTTCTCCGCACACCCTCGGGCTTGTGGTCGATGGATTTAAAGCGACCCGCGGACTGCTCCTGTTGTGAGCGTGATTCAGTCGACCCATTGCTACACGTACACAATGCGCAACGGCCTCCTATCCTACGCTTTTGCTACAGCAGTCGCGCTGCTGCTCCCGTCTGGGGCAACTGCCGCTCGACCTTGCGGCGGTTCCAGCGGGGGGGAGTTCCAGTACCGCTTGGGCGACGTGAGATATGACGGCCCGGACCCGAGCAAAAACAACGACCTCGCCACAATCGCGGCCAGCCTGCAGAGCAGTAGTCAAACTCCACTTTACGAGTGTGTGGGACAATGGCCAGAGGTGTGGACCGGCTGGTACGAAGGTGGGAGCAATTTGGTATGGGGGGACTGCATCTTTACCGGCGCCGGAACTGGCCAAGACGAAACGGTGTCGTTTGCGGTCGACTGGGAGAATAAAACCATGTACTTGGCCCACACGTTTGCCTGCTCAGACCAGCAGGGGTAGGACCCCCTTTTTGTTGTTCACCACCAGCACCCCTTTCCACAGTCCTGTTCCCACACCCGCTGGATGAGGCTAACTGGCGTGACTTTTCCTGCCAAAATAGATCCCAGGGACTAGCAACCGGATCAATCAAGCTCGACGTCAACTGCACAACAGCAGATGACAGCAGCTACTGCGTCCCAAAGACCACGAGCTCAGGCACTCGACCGAATCTCAACATTGCGACGAAACTAGTGCCGGTTCCCGCCAACACAACCTCGACATGTGCTGCAGCCTCGAAGCAATATCAGTCGTGGAAGGTCGAGCAATGGCAGCGGCGTTTTAAGATGGAGCCCGGGGCCTCCCCAACTAACCCAAAGCTGAGCGCCGATACGGGCCCGTCCTTCACTCTGACGAGCACAGCAAACGGCAACACGTTTAGTTGCTTGCCTTCGGAGGGCCACGAGGGCATCTTTGTGGGAAGTTGCAAGGCTTCAGACGCGAGCACCACCACGGCAGACTTCGTCTTCGACTCGCACTTGAATATGCTTAAGATTTCGGAGCATTGGAAGTGTGATGATTCGTAAGTACAGGCAGTCATACATGCACACGGCAGTAGACTGACAATTGTGCCCCCAAGGCCAACCCTCGATATTGCCGGCGTGGGCTACATGCAGGCAGCGTGCGAGCGAGTCTTCAACAGCGACGAATTCACCTGCACCTCGGGCGCCGTTTGGGTTGGGACTGGGGTCGTGTAAACTGGGGTCGAGCTGTCTGCACATGTGGCTTGGCAAGATCGTCGTTGCCGAATCGGCCGTGAACCCAGACAATGTATAGAGCCAGAGAGACTTTACAGGATGTAGCCAAGAGATGAACTACATCGTATGCCATCGTCATACCAGTTACGCTATCTCAGCAGAGGCCGGGAATCCTAAATGCCCAGCAATATCCGCCTGGGACAAATAAACAGGAGTACGTACATTACTACTCGCACGCGCACGACGGCACGGGTCAGTTATACAAGGGGGACACAAGTCGGTTTTGGGCTGGGGCTAATGAGGGTAAGAGTTATCTCTACTCAATAGTCGTCTGTGGGAAGGAGAGGTGGTACGAATGTGACTTTTGTTTGCTTGCTCCGTAAAGCGGGGTTAATTACGCTGACAAGACCACATGCATGTGACATCCATCAGGCACGACCACTCGACGAAATCCCCAGCCCTCACCAGGCCACCAGCTCCTCCTCGAACCCTTATTCCTTTCTCACTACTACAACCATAGCTCTAAGCACAAAGTCTTTATTCCACGTACTGCTTTATAAATGCCTACGCCGAGCACACACCATCAAACTACGAGACATTAAGCTCCGAGATCCTAAGAAACCCTCGCTAGCTACCCTGAACTACAATATTATTATATTAGTTATAGACTATCTCTATAACATCGATCGGTAAAGCCTTAATAGCCTCGCCCTAGTGTATATAACCCTTTAAGTTGGTATTCGCTGTCTGTAGCACTGTGATATATCGATCGACTTGTATAAAGACAATGCGGCAGAGCGTCTCGACTCGATTGTCCGAAACGGTGTCAACCGCGACATAATGCGCGACACCAAGATGGCAGCAGGAATAGTCCAGATCAAGTGGCTCGCCGAGCTGCAGTAACCAGACCACGGGGCCTTCTGATCGCTGCCGCGCGCATACTACTAAGACGGCGCTCGCCGAAGAAGAACACGAACCGGCCCTGCACTAGTCACAGTTCTTGACTGGAAGACCACGGTTTAAAACCTGGCCCGGGATGGGCGTTGACAACATTTCGAAGCCGTAGTGTTCTGAATCGACAGTCCGGTTCGCATCACGAGAGATCAATGGCTATATCAAGCATTGTCGGTAAACAGCAAAGCAAGCAAGAGGAACAAATGGTTATATAAGATCTACCTCCTTCCGCCAAACGTAGTACTGATGGTACCGCTGTTGACTCCTACCTACTAGCTACTATTATCGCTTCCAAAGGTAATCGTAGTTCCCTAGCCTGCTCGGGTATTTACGGCTGCTGTCTGGATCACTGAGAGTAGTTTCTCAAATAGTATACGCGATTCACCTAGAGCTTTCTTTTCTATTGTAACCTGTTTGGTCGCGCTTACCTGATCAGCCTCCGTTTTACCCTTGTCTAGCTCTACTAGGGTAAGCGCTTCTAGCTGAGTACTAAGCTCGGCCGACTGATCGTTTGTTGCTATGATTGTATTATTAATCGCTGTCTCCTTTATCGATATCATCGTCTTGATCTCTTCGGCCACTTGTATCTACTATAGGGAGCTATATCTAGGCCTTATTAGTACCTATCTATCTAGGCCTGAACTCTAACCTATAAGATTGTAATACTCGCTATAGAAGTTAGTATAATATTGTAGTTCTGAAGTTGCTCCGATATAGATTTAATATAGCCCTATCTAAAGACGCCTAGGGTTGCGTAGTCTCGCTAGGAGAGCGTTCTATCTATACTATACTAGGTCTAGCGATCGAGAGAGGTCTTAAACCTTTTATAAGATATTTTGTAAAAAGTTATTATAGCCTTCGACTAGGTAGTAGTAGGCTCGCCTAGCGATTTCTACTACGAGTCTATAATAGCCTATACCGAAGCGAGAGCAAGACCTACTAATTAGAGATCATTGGTAAGCGCTATTATAGTATTAGATTTATCGGCAATATTCTATAAGTCCTCTATCAAGAGTTATATATAGTATAGCATTAGTATAACAATACCTATGACGTCAGTTATAATATTAAATAGATCTATAGCGAAGAGTTAGTTGAAGGCTATAATAATTTATATATTACTAGAGAGACGTAAGTACTTTATATTAGAACTAAGGTTAGATAGCAATTATATATAGCTACCAAGGCCTGGAGGGCTACGCTACAGAAGGCCACCAACCACCCAGACCTACTGTGGACCCTCGAACGGTGGGCCCGTTGCAGGAGCTTCAACCCCCCCGACCCCCCGAAGCTCCCAACCCTCACAGGGCCACCAGGGAGCCCCGACCTCTCTACC
>MU854629.1:0-27336 GCA_033296685.1 Parachaetomium inaequale | reverse complement strand
AGGAAAAACGCGCTGTTGGGGGTAGATGAAGAAGGACGCGTCGTGCCAAGAACTTAGTATCTCGCTCGCTTATATGTCTCGCTCGCTTATAAGATACGTTAGATAAAGATAGAATTGGTCATGAAGCTGATGATGTACTGTGGGAACGAATTCCTGGAGATACTGCTGCTGATCGTTTCTTGAGCATGGGTAATACACAGAAGGCGAGCTTATAATTCGCCTGAGGCACTCGTTGTTGATGTCGGACTTTGTGCGGCTTACATCTCGCGTACTCAACTGGTCGAATAATCAGGTGAGGTCCACCATCGTCAAACCGTCTTAAGTTCTGACAGTTTCAACTCCTCGGATCCGTCCATGGCAGAAGCAGTACCTCGCTCTATCATCTCACATAAGTTGAGGTGTCTGTCTGTTTAGCAGATTTGACATTTTCCCTACTCAACCCTTTATCATCCTATTTTTGACGAGTTGGGCCGTTTCAAGCCCGGCAGGCAACCTTGATGGAAACCTGTCGGTGCCTCGCGTTTCAGATGACCTCAGCTGCCTGGAGTTTGGCTTTTTCGGTGTCTTATGCTGCCATGGCCGTACCGCGCATCAAGCAATCCTATCTTCAATGTCCCTGGTCAGATTCGCAATTGGAGGCCTTGTTCCGCCCAGGTCCACCTCCTCCACCCTCCGGTGATGGCTGTTGACTCGACGCACTCCCTTCCCGCCCCTGTGCCTCAAACTACTTATCCAGAGCCGCCAGCGCGTCTTTCGCCGTCGCAAACTTCCTGTTCCAGCATGCCAAAATCACGTCTCCCGCCGGCAAATCCCCAACATCATGGGGAAACTTGCCCTGTTGGAAGTGGATACACCACCCTGTCCTCCCACTCCAGCCGGTCGTCCACCTTATCGAACCGGCCCGGCGTCGGCTTGTACGGCCACCACCCCGTGTGGATCGTGTAGAAGGCAGAGAGTCATTTGACATCAAACCCCGATTTCATGCCAAACTTGTGCGGGAGGCCGGCCCGTAGGCAACGGTTGAGCTGGGAGCGTTTGTACAGGTTGATGCAAGACAAACTAGGGCAATATCGTGCCTGCTGCGGTAAGCTAGGGTCCGGGCTCCGTCGACTTGTTCGTGACAGGAATGGGCAAGGCACTTTGGCCCTTTTGGTAAGGGTGGAAGTAGACTAGTGCTAGTTTCAACAGGAAGCCTCCTCACAAGGATGTGTTGTTATTGATCTGGAAATTTTCCCTGTCTATCATACAATCGTTTCTGCAGAAGGAAGGACATTCTTACGTCCACCATCACCGGCGGGGAAAGCTAAAAGTCACACTTGGCATGTGTCTTGTGCAGAGAGACAAGGGGTCCGGCATCACACAAAGGGGCATTCTTCAGGAAGAGAACGAGTTGTTGGGGACAGCCGCTACCACTAGTCGGCCACCCCACCCTTGACATCAGGGACGGCCTGGCGGCCCCCGATGCGCCTTGGCTTTCGACACGCTTCCGAGCTTGTTTCCCTAGGTATGTTTCTGTTGCTATGGGCCCGTATCCGAACGCCGTTCAGGACCATGGTTTGTACGAGTCCCACACAGCCTTGACTGCGCCTGGAGGATGTGCTACAAAGTCCCGTTTCGTAAAGTAGGATGATACGGTCGTCCGGTGCCCGAAAGCCTCCCATTTCGCATCGGTGGGCGATCGACCACTTCCCAGCTGATAATACGAGGTAACCGTGATGAACCAAGACTCGGTTGGTTGTTTTGCGTCCCCTCGCCTGCGCTCTACTGTGGTCGCGTAATCTGTGAGGCACTGGCCGCATGCCTCCACAAAGTCACGGCACGGCGCAAAGAAGCCCGCATATTCGCGAGAGGGATGGCGGAGAGCGGTGACCGTATGATAAGGTAGGGCGGATGATGTCCTGACGTGTCCACAGACCTGACGCCACTCGTGGTCTAAGGCTGCTCGGAACGTCTCGTCGGCCCATCCAGCACTGCTTAGGGTACTCGTGGCCGATAGAAAGAGCTCGTCTTGGAGGATCCGGGCCGACCATCGTTCTCGCCACGGGAGCAATCTTCCTTGCCATGGGTTGAAGACAGTCGAGCTAGCTTCGACGTCGAAGCTCTCTAATGGCAAGCCGTTTGGGGACCCTAGAAAATGCCGGTTCATGACAAGGCGGACGCTCTCGTAGTCAAGGACGAAACTGCTTCCGTCAAGAAAGTGGCTGTTGTGATGAGGGCGTCGGGGGTTCCATATAATAACTCGCCGAGAACTGCTGTCGTGGACGCCGCCAGTCGGCCCCTGGCTACGGATACGGTGGAGTAGAGAGCAGCCGTGACAGTACCACCAATGCTGCCCTAGGTCCCTCTCAAGTAGCAGCTGTAGAGCTTGGCGCTCTAACGGGTCCCTGCTAAAGCCTGGTGCTGCCGTTGGAAAGACGAGGCCAAACAGCGCTTTGCAGGTCAGTGACAAGGCCACGGCTGTAGCAGGCGGCAGGTGTTCCCGGTGGAGGTATAGAACAATGTCGGTAGGAAGCTGCAGGAAGAGCGGCGGTGGTGGGGACGGCGGATGGGACGGCGGATGGGACGGGGGCGGGCAGGGCGCGGAAGGCAGCTCTCGGGCGCCGGCCCGGGTGTAGCACGCCTCGCGCTGCCCCTGTCGGCGGAAGCGTGAGAGCCAGCCGTGGAAGGTGAGCCATGCCATTCTGTTAGTCAACGGACGGTCGATCGTGGATGATGCCTTGGGTTGCGTGGCGGTAAACATGAAGGGGAACATGCCAGGATGGCTGACGCGAACATGATGCGCGCCAGGCTCCATCCAGCAAAGGCCCAGAGCCGCCTCCGTCAGCTCTTGTCTGTCTTCGTCTTGTTGACGTCAGATCGCCTGAACCAATCACTGGCCCAAAGGAGGCCCAAGACCTGAGGCTGTCTCTGGCCCGCAAGGCCTCCCTCAAGGCCAGGCAGTCTTGACACATCACGCCTCCGTTGAGCCTGCTCTCGAGCGAATCCACACCTCCCCAACCGGGGGTATGAACATGCATCACTGAGCTGGCAGCAACCGAGGCTGCATGGACCGTGCTCTGGCTCACTGGCAGGCCATGCAACCGTTATGCATGACCGGAACCCCCACCCCCCACGGTGAAACACCCAAACATGAAAGTTTTCCCTGACATTTGAGCGACAACGAAGGAGGAATGAAGCGGCGCGACTTGGATGCCGCAAGGGAATGCCAGTGTGCCCATGCTGCGTGGGTGAGCTTCGAGCAGCAGCAGAAAGCGGAGGCTGCGCAGCGGCCATCCAGGACAAGGAGGCCGCCTGACGAAGGAGGGCAGACTACGTTTCTAGCCCAGCAAGGACGAAGATGGCGGCCGGTGGTGGCAAGTGGCAACCGGGGGACGTCTCACTACCCGTATGTCGCTTCTTCGTCTGCTGCTCGAGTCTTCCATCATAAGCTGTTTTCAGGTTTGTCGGCCCATAACACGATTCACGCGTAGCAGCCCCGGGTTCAGGCGCGCCCCAGTTCGTAAACAGTGAGCCGCTAACCCACGCGGCTTTGGGGCGCGGTGAAAGAGGTGTGTGCTCAAGTTGGCTGACGTTGGAAGTCGGAAGTACAGAGGGCGACAGTACCGGAGGATAGGTAACTACATGCACAGAACATAATCGAACGGACAGCAAAATGAGTTGATTGGATTTGCCTATAGAGGGCCCCTGCTATATGAGGTCAGGGCAATGTATACAGCAGACGAGAGTTAACTGCAGTTCTCATTAGCACGTCGCTGGCCATTGCGCGGATCATTGGGTTAGGTACTTACAAGCCGTAGGACTGGTAGGACCGAGCTCCCACTCCAGGGATAAGATCCGAACTGGAAGGGATTGGTGCCTGCTGAGGCCGCCATGTGAGCGCAAGAGGTCCCCACCAAATGAGGATAGGGGTTTGCGATCTTCCGCTAGTCGGAGTCCACGGTCCAATGCCGATGTCGAAATGCCGGTCGAACAGGGCCGGTCGCTGCTTGTTGTAGTAGAGTTCCGCTCCAAGCTCGGTCATTTTGGCGTGGAAGACAGCGGCATGGGCGTTGTCTGTGTCGGCAATAAAGACATTGTTGTCATTCCGGACGTAGTTGTTTCCTCCATACGCAGTCACCCTCAGCTTGAAGGTGCTCTCGTCGGCGGGCTCATCAACACGTTAGGCACGGCCAAAGCGGCCTGCTAGTTGACAATCCTTTCTCCCAGCTGCCGAGCATCTACAATCCTTCTCCCCTCACCATCTGAAATCCCCAAAACATGAATATTTGATCTGACATTGTTCCCAGGGAGCAACGACGGTGCGAGGGAGCCAAGGCCTGGGCTAGAGAGCGAGACTTAGATGCCGCAAAGGAAGGCCAACGTGTCCAGGTCGCGTGGGTCACAGTGGGTGACCTTCGAAAAGCAGCAGAACGTGCAGGAAGCGACGCAGCGGCCATCTAGGACACGAGGCCGCTTACGCACGCGGCTTTGGGGCGTGATGAAAGAGGTGTGTGCCTGTGTGCCCTAATAGCTGACTTGTGCTGGGAGTCGGAGGGAGGGAGGCAAAGTCACCGTTAAATCTTAAGAGGAATAACATTATGCCTCCTTCGGATCAATCTTGATAAATCGCCTGGGACAAAAGAAGTACACTCGGGTCGTCCGTCACAGGCCCCCGGCCCCAGCCACCATCAGAGTCCCTCACGATACTCCCGGTTTCCGTACTTATCAGTGAACCATCCTCCGCCCGCTAACCTCATGCCCATTGAGATTGCCATAAGTGCGTCACGTTCGGCCTGCATTTTATCCTCCAACATCCTCCTGTGCGCCTCGTACTGCTGTCTGTCGACAATCCGCTTCTTCTCCTGCTCCTCCGGGTCCGGGATCAGCGGGAAGCATGCGCGCGGAATCAGCTGGATCTCGAACGGGCGGCTTGTCTCTGGATCCGTGAGCCGAGGCAACGCACCCAGCAGCTGGTTCAAGCGGGTGGAAAAATTGACCGGATCATTTAGCAACAGGTACATGAAGTACTGCTCGAGACCGAGTCGTGACAGTACTGGCAACCCATTCGGGACCACTGGTGCCTGGGGATATGTCAACGCGTGCAGGAACTCGTCCCGCATCCGAATTCGGCCATCGACCGGCTCTACCGGAGGCGGCGGGGGAAACTCGCGCGTGGCCATGCGGTGGTCGAGTGGAAACGACTGGTACCAGTTCGCCAGCCAGGCATCGAGTTCATGCAGATCGGGGGGCGAGGAAGACTCGTTGGTTGAGACTTGTAGCGGCGGGAAGTCCTCGGGCGAGAAGCCGCACGCAAACATCAGCGCGCAGAATTCACTGGGCTGGAGCCCGCCGGCAGAGGCTGTGTCAAAGTGCCTGAAGATTGCCGCGGTGAGGCGGGAAAAAATGGGCGATGGGGCTTTCGTAGGGGTGAGAAGCTGGCCCCAGTATGTTTCTGAAGCAAGGACTTCCGAGTAGCTGCTGGTTTCTGGCGCTGGCGAGGCCGTCCTGAGGACTCTCTGTGCGGTTGCGTGAACGTCTTCCAACGTCTTGGAGGTTGTCTCTGCGGTTGTATCTGCCGGCGCATTGGAGGTCGAGCCTCTGCTGTCTTTAACCACCGCGAGGCGGTCGTTTATGTGGACTTCGTAGTCGTGCTGAGCGCAGTGTGTGCCCGCGACGGACTCGGTGACATGGCAGTCGGCACATGAATCGTAGTTGGAGCAAATACGACAATGCACTCGGGCCCGGCTTGCAGGAAGTTCTGCGTTGCAGACCTGGCAACTGTAGTTTCCGCCCATTGTAAGGTGGTTAGGAACCTTGGAGTCGCTCGAGGTTTTTGGTTCGCCGCACTTCATTATTGTTAACAAAAAGCGCAGTGCCCCCTTTTTCTGTGCGGCGACTCAACCCCTCGCCGTCCTCTGTTTAGCGTTGTGGCGCTGCTAGCCTCGTCAGCTGAATCAATAGTTATGTTGGAAAAACCGAATGGGCTTCAGCTGACAGGGGAGCCACAGACAAACCACCCACCTCATGGTTCAGGTATTGGTCGAAATGCTGCTGATAATGGGTCCCTGCATGTGGTCGAGGAGTGGCCTCACGTCCAACTTGAAGGCTCAACCTGAAAGGTGGTCTTGGTGTTTATGTTTGCCAACGCCCAAGGACCCGAGGTATCTTGACTACGTGGGAGTAAGAGGATTGTTGTATCTTCACGAATTCCCCGGAACTATGATGGAATCGCTTGGGATGGTTTCACTGTCGACGACAGAGCAGTGGAACAGCCATAGAAAGGTTGCCGGTATATAATTTCCTCAATGTAACTGTACTGTACCTACTGTCTACATACCTGGTATTTTCTGTGGCTGAGGGCGTTCCGCGGGATTCCTAAGGGAACTAATCCAAAATCGAGGGGGGTACGACTCTCAGGATGCGGTGAAGATGGTCTCACATGCCGCCTTCTCCCCCTAGTTTGGTGACGCCTAAAGGAGCCGAGTTACAAACCACTAGCCATCTTCAGCCTCAGCTCCTATCATCGAACACCATGTGGCCCTTTGTAGCGTGTCTGGTTGGCTGCTTCAACCTGTCGCGTTCAAGTCCTCGAGCGGAAGCCTAATACGTATGTGGTGCGCCAGGACCTAGAACGATATCGTTGCAAGGCCACGTTCGGGCAGTATGTCGCCATCCCGTTCCCTGGCGAAGTTGTTCACCAGCGAACACGATATCCCAACCACTCTATTTGAGAGTGGTGGCCCCAAACCCACATGCCTCATGGCTCGGATAACATTGGAAGCAACTGCCATCCTTTTGTTTTACCCCTCCCAGGCTCGGATAACAATCCCGAAGTCCGAAGATAGTTCGGTCCAAGATCTCCCGCTAACGCGGGAGAGGAAACGCTACGCATTTCGGCTTTGACAGCAAATTCGCGAAAGGGAGATCCCGGTTTTCTCAACCCCGTTGATCTTGAACTTCCCTAACCTCTTACTGATTGTTAGTAGCCTTGAGTTCAGTGACTCTGCAGCTGGGTGTAACATAACGAGCAACCAACCCAAACCTTGACCATGTGCGACTTTTCAAGATACGGCACCCTCTCTGAAGAATGGAGAACCCTTGAGGCAACCCTGCCCCCACCCGCCAACACCACCGAATCCTACGCGACACTCCGCGACCGTCACAACACCGAGCGCGAAGTCCTAGCCCGCGAAGATTTCGCCCCCCTGGCTCCGCGGCTAGTTACCAAGGACTACGCCATCCCAACCCGCGACGGCGCCACCCTAGCGGCCCGGACATACCAACTCAAACCCGACGATGTTGCCCGGGACACGGCCACGGCCCCTGATGGCGCACTGCCCGTGTACATGCACTTCCACGGCGGGGGCTTCCACGTCGGCACCCTCGCCTCCGAAGACGGCATCTGCGCGCGCATCGTCGTCGAGACGGGCGTCCTGGTGCTCAACATCAACTACCGGCACACGCCCGAGCACACGTACCCGGTGCCGTTCCACGACGCCGCAGACGCCTTCAAGTGGCTGCATGCCAACGCGGCGCTGCTGGGGTGTGACCCGGCGCGCGTCGTGCTGGGCGGCATCTCGGCCGGCGCCAACCTGACGGCTTCGCTGCTGGTGGCGCGCCACCTGCGGCTGCCCGGGTGGGAGGACCTGGCTGATCTGCCCGAGCCGCTGGGCCAGGTGCTCCTCACGCCGTGCCTGTACCACTACGCTTGCAGCCCGCGGAGGCTTGATGCCGGGCTGGTGGCGGGTGGCGGGTCGTTGCGGCAGTGTGAGGATGCGCCGGTGCTGCCGGTGTGGAAGATCAGGTTCTTTATTGAGCTGCTCAAGGCGCCGCTGCCCATTGATCCGGAGGACTACGTCCTTAACCCGGGCAATATGCCGCCCGAGAAAGCTGCCGGGTTGCCGCCGGCGACGTTTGGTATTTCAGGGGCTGACCCGCTCCGGGATGAGGGCTTGTTGTTTGCCAAAATGCTGAGTGAACGGGAGTAAGTTGTTCAATGTCCAAGTTATGGAAGTTCTACCGTTTGCTAACTGGGTCGTCTGAAGCGTCGCAACCAATGTAAACGTGTTTCCCGGCATGCCGCACGCGTTTCGTAGGTATGGGGCCGCTCTCTTAGAGTCGGCACACTGGGACGAGGTCATGCATGGGGGGATCAAGTGGGCTTTGTCCAGGCCGGTGCCGACGGGAAAGTTTGAGGTCAAGGACAAATGATAGCCCGATTTACTAGGAGAGATTAAGGTCCATTGGCGCCCATCCCAAGCTGTAGAAGTTCTCGGCCCCGTCAAATGCCCCTGCCAGGAGTTCGTCTAGCCAGCCCGTCTCGTGTGTCGGCGATGAGAAAAAGGTGAGCCCTGGGAAGTCCCACTCGAATACAAACTGTTCGGGCACGAAGGATTCGAGCTCGGTCTGGTTCTCGTCGGGAGGCCATCCTCCTTCCTGCCCACTTCCCCGTCCATCCCGGGTGACGCCACCGTTTCCACGTTCTGGAACATTGTGCGCTTGGGACTCCATGGACCTTCTGCCCCTCTGACTTTGTGCCCTTATGGCATGGCTAAACTTGTCGATGCTGAGCCGTACGAGGTGCAGGTAAAGGCCGTTGGTATTGTTCCGTGTCCCGTCCCTAAGCCCTCCCCCGGCTTTGCTCATCTCATCCACGAGCATCCGGCCCTTTTCGATCAACTGGTCATTGGTCGACCCCTCGCGATCGTCATCCGGCAGCAATATGGACAGTTTTAGGAGCAGCAGGTAGCAAAAAGCATTCTTGGCCCACACAAAGTCCATAGCGTACCGAATGCTGCGCAGATACACCCGCGGCTCCTCGAGTATGATGTCGAGGTGCTGCCGCAAAGACTTCTTGGCCATGCCCAGGATTTCCCTCTGGGTGGCGGACATGGCGCTCACGTTCTCAATCCCCGCTGCCCTGAGCGCGGCGCACATGGCCATGCTGTCAGCCCAGCACCTTTGGACGGCGAGGTTCGGGGTAAGCCACGGCATGTTTGGGGTGTGCTTCTCGTAGATGCGCGTCCAGTCATCGAACCAGACGTTGATGTCGATCTTGGCATCGCCCACCATTTCCATGATCTCGTCGTCGTCGCGCTCCACCGCCGGTTTATCTCGGACATAGCCGGCGAGGGTGGAGTGAATCCTCGCCCGGATGGTGTTGAGCTCGACCTGAGAGAAGAGGTATAAGTCGATTCCCGTCGAAGAGGGGCTTCCCAGCAGGATGCGGCATCGCTGGGCGGCCCCCCTGAACCGGAAACCTGGGGGCCCGCCCGCATCGACGTTCAGGATCTGGCTCATCATCAGGAGATGCAACCATGTCCGAGTCTTCCGCATCAAAGTCGCCGCCTCCTCGTCCGCTTTCTCAGAAGAAGGCGTCGATCCCCCCAGAGACAAGGGTGTAGCCCCCATCATACCGGGCTTGGGATGGGCTACACAATGCGCGCTGAGGACGCCGTAAGCTTCCGGCAGGCCAATCTCTAGCGCCACGCGGGTAGCTACGGCCACCAGGAGCGATCTCTCCGGTGCATAGCAAGCCCTGACAAGAAGCGCCTGCACGGTCTCGAGGTAGGAGGTCTGAGTCCCCCCGCGGCTCGGCGCCGCAGCGATGGCGACATTGAGCATACGCTGTGTATGCACGCCGAGGACACGGCTTTGGTAGGACTCTGATCCCGTCGAGACGCGGCAACCAACCCAGCAGAGGGCGCTGAAGAGGAGCGTGCTCCGGCGCCGGACGCTCTCCAGGGTGTCGTACAGGGGGTCGAAGACGGGCACGTACCGCTCGCAGCCGGAGAAAAAAGTGCTGAAATAGGACGCGGCAGCTTCGGGCGTGATCAAGCCTGCGCTGATGGGGTCGAGATCGGGGACCGTGGGCGGCGTGCCGGCCTCAAAGTGGGCTCTGCTCCGTTTTTGTGACCCTGTCGACCCTGTCACGGAGGTGCCGGCAGGACGAAGAGGCGATGCCCGAGGCAGACTGTTGCTTTCCCGGAAAGGGGCTACGGCTGAAGCAATGCCGTCTAGGGACTCGGCACTAGACGGCCTGTGATGGAGGGGAGGAAGAGTCCCGGTGAGATGGGTATACGGCATCGGTAGCTCCGGACTGATCTGGGCCATACCGGCTTGTTCTCCGCTCATACTGGCCAGGCCGGGCCCCTGCCGAGTAGAACCCAACCCAACGTCTTCCAGCGGCATATCAGACCAGCTGCTGGGACTCGGTCCGGAGTTTGATACAGAATTCGAAGGCGTGTTCAGCCGTGCTTTCAAGGACTCGATTTCTTGTTCCAGGGCCTCCATTTTCCTAGCCAAGAAGTCAGCATATCCTCGTACAAGTCCATGGGTGGTGTCACAGCTCGGAGGTCTCACGCTTCATATGGGTCTCTTGGGCGCTCGACAAACTCACAAACCTTTCGCAGGGTGTGACAGCTGTAAATGGATATGATGCAGGTGAGAACACTGAACCCGCCCTAGTAGCCAGAGCGGCAAGAGGATGCCTACCGAGTACATGGCCGGAGTCCGTCGCATTTTAGCTGAAAGATGGGTACGTTAAATGGCAATGTTCATAAAACGATCTCTTTTAGGCCCCCTCCAGCTTACCTTTGAGGCTCGACATGACCCGCAGGCTTTCTTGTGGCGCCCATTAGCAGCCGCGGTGAAGCGAGAGTAATCCGGAAACATACCGGGATCCGCTTCTTGCGAGCTGGAGCGGACTCGGGAGAGGCCTCATCCTCAATGGTTCTTTGCATGGCGCGGTCAATGGTAGTAAGTGTACGGAGCATACATGGCTTTGACCGAGGGACGCAGAGGATCCCAGTGGCATCGCCTGCCTGCCGGCAGCGCCGGGTTTTGTCAGACTAAATGAAGGGAACGTGACCTTGTTCCCCGCATGCCGCCGAGGCATGATGGCGTGGAAGATGAGGTGCTGCGACTCGATGCGGGGAACTCGAGGTTATTTCGGGCTTAGGCCTGGGCCTGGGCCAGTCGGAACTGCAAGGACAAGGACTTCAGGGACCCCCTATCGGAGACGGTCCAAGCCCCTATCCTTGGCAACCCTCCCCTGAATGCCCATGCCCCTTCTCTCCAACATCTGTATCAAATCCTCATCACTACGTGGTCAAACAATTTGAGCATTACCATTGTGCTTGATTCAACTTTGAATATCGAGCCGAAGCCTAATAGACGAGCGAATCCCCATTCCCCATCCATGCTTATTATCTGTGTAACAAATCACTCCAATCTGAAGCGATTCCTCCCCTGGGGATCGACCCCGAGCTCTATCACTGTCTTCCCCTCCTCGCTCACCACCGTCCGGGCATCACCGGAAGGCAAAATAACAACGAGGTTCTTCCACGGCGCCTCAAAGCCAGACGACTCGTCCCTCGAGAATTTCACCGCAATCTCCGCAGTCGAAGCCGTGTAGGCAAACGTGTACGACGAGACCCTGTTCTTGGTCACGGCCGACACGCCGTCGTCCTCGAACCAGGTCGTCTCGTGCCACTGACCGTTCTTGGACTGGCCCTTGGGTGGGAATATCTCCACGCCCCGGTAGTCGTCCGGCGGCAGCTGTGCCACATTCTCCTTCTCGCCGGGAGACAGGACCTGGACATTTCGGCCCATGGGAACGGCCGCGCCACAGCGGGCCAGAACGGGAATTCCCGCGCCGTGCCACTCGGCGTCGATGTCGACCCACTGGCCGGCGGCGAGGTACTGGAACGGCGCGTTGGTGTTCATGAACCCCTCGTCGTTCTCAGCATCCGCAGCCTTGGGGAGGTACATGCGGCCCTTGGACACCCCGGGCTCGTACACGCCCCCGACGAGCAGCGCGTCGCCAAACCAGTACTGCGTCTCGCCGTCCATGACCTCAGGCGTCCACACCTCCGGGTCCGACTCGTAGCCCCAGCCGGTCCAGCGCTGCGGCGGGGTCGCAGTGCTGTGGCTCTCGAGCATGAGCGAGTAGATGTAGGGGATCAGCGCGTAGCGGCGCTTGATGGCCTTGCGCACCAAGTGCGTGATGGCCGGGTACATCCAGGGCTCGATGACGTCGCCGACCGAGTTGTCGCCGGCGGCCGTCTTGAAGCAGTTGATGGCGAAGCGCGGCGAGTGGATTCCCAGCTGCACCCACCGCAGCAGCAGCTCCGGACTCGGCTGCGCGCCCTCGAACCCGCCAATGTCGTGCCCGTAGCACTGCAGCAGGCTCATGCCCGCGTTGAGAGACAGCGCGTTGGCCCCCTTCATCCCCGCCCAGCTCGTCACGTTGTCGCCGCTCCACGTGCTGGCCGCGTACCGCATTGTGCCCGCAGTGGCGCTGCGCGTGAGCACGAAGGGGCGGACGTCCGGGTTGGCGGCGACCAGGGCGTCGTGGGACGCCTTGCCGTGGAGCTCGGTGTGGATGTTGCGGCCCCAGACGCCCACCTGCGGCGTCTTCTCGGCTCCCGGGGGGATCTGGAGGGAAGGGAGGTCCAGCGCGCACTGCCAGTCGTCGTCCGGGATGGTGTACTCGTTGTTGTCGTTCCACATGCAGTCGATCCCCTGCCGGGCCAGCTCCTTGACCCCGTTGTACCACCAGTCAAAGCCGGCCTTGGAGGTGAAGTCGATGTGGCCGCCGTCGGCGCTCTCGCCACCGCCCGCGCTCCAGAGCTTGGTCACGGCCGTCTTGCCGGTGCGCGGGTCGGTGAACAGAGCTCCGGTAGCTTTGAGGCTTTCGTACTCCGGGTGGCTGCCGATCACGTACGGCTTGATGTTGGCGATCAGGCGGATGCCATGTTTGTGGTACTCCTTGATCCAGCCCTCCGGGTCCGGGAACCGGTGGCGGTTCCATGTGAAGACGTTGCGCGTCTTGGGCGGCGTCGCTGAGACGGTGTAGCCGGAGGACATCTGGTGGGCAGAGCAGGGAATGTCCAGCTCCTTGAACTTGCGCGCGAGCTCCAGCAGGGCCTCATGCGCGGGAGGGTCGTCGAGCATGGAATACTTCATGCCTCCCGAGAGATATCCGAATGCCCACCTTGGGACGAGCAACGGAAAACCGGCGATTTCGGCATAGGTTCGCACAACGTCCTTCAGGGTCTTGCCCACAATGGTGTACTCCTCCAGGCCGCCGTAATCGTGACGGTAGACCTTATAGAACCCCCACTGGCAAACATGTTAGCACTTGGTGGAAGAGGAGGGTGCGGACAATGTCCACTCACCATGCCGTCCATCTCGGAGCCGATCGAGTACTGCCCGCGGCCCTGACTTGTGGAGAAGGTGGCCACACAGCCGTCCGGGGTGGCGTTGATCAGGAACGGAATGTTCTTGTAAAGCGGGTCGGTCCGGTAAACGTCGTAGCCGAAGCTGTCGGTGGCCGAGAGCTCGAAACGACGGCCCGAGAGATTCATCGGGGCTGCCTTCTCGCCCAACCCGACGTACAGCGTGTTGCGGTTGTAACGGGTGTAGTGGGCAATCCCCTCGCCGTCCAGAACGTACCCGCGGTTCGGCAAGTCTTGGAGGATCGGGGACTGCTGTCCCTCGAGCGAGATGGACAACGATGGAGACTCCCCAGCGAAGTCCACGTTGGCCGTTATGTTGCCGATTTGGATCTTCTTGCTCTTATCCGTCGAGGTCACAGTTGGCTGGATGCCGTCCAGCTTCGTCTCCATCCGCGGGACACTGGGATACGGTGGGATGGGATGTGTCTCGGATCTGAAAGTCGTCCTGAAGACATTGGGGCGGACGGTCTCGAAGACGAACTCGAACGGTAGGGAGGGGTCGGAAGAGCTCAGTTTTAGTAGCGGGGAGCTGCCGTCGTCCGACTGAGAAGGGCTCAGCGCCCAGGAGGAGGGGATGCGTTCTCTTTGAGGGGGCATGGTTCGAGATGTCAGGAGGTTTGCGGTTAAAAGGTAATGAAGTAATTGAACCCTACGATCAAGTATGGACGACTTGGGCACAAAAAAAGACTGATGCTCAGACTCCCCATTTGAAGCCTCACGAACGGGCACCTCCCTTTTGTAACGGGAGACTACCCGAAGGACGTTGCGAAAGCGGAGGCGACTTTGAAGCTGTGTAAGTGCTGTACTCCACTAAAGGCCCATCTTTGCCCCCGCCAAAGAGAAGGATCTAGCCAGGGGTTCTCAGGCGGTCATGGGAACGATCAACCTCGTCGACCCAAGCCCAGCCAAGCCATATTGATGTCGAGTTGGAGACCTTTTGCGGGGGATACCTTGGGGAGCGGGGAACCATGTGATACGCTCGCTCCGGATCTCGGGTCAAATTGCCCAAAACAGACCTCTGTTCGGAGAAAACAGCCGAAGTCCGATCCAGGTCTAGACTCTCAGTGGGTTCGTTCCCCTTTCCCACCAACTCCTCTCTTGGCCAAGCGAGCCAGGAATACCTTGGCTCGGAGAGCATGGATCGGACATTCTGGGTGATATCCGACCCTAGCACGATTGCGGACCGAATTGCTGCTCGGCAGTGTCCCTTCCCCTGTCCAGAGAGCTGCCGGCGTGATGCCCGCTTTGCCTATACGCGCCATCGGAGTGGAGCAGGTTCCCCATGGGGTCGGCATGTCTCTCCACCGTTCAACCACGTCCTTGGGTCTTGGTTGCTTCCACCAAGTCTGTAAGGGTCATGCCTGTGTTATTAAGAACATACGACCGTCCGCTCCGCTCCTCGTTCGTATCCCCATCTCTTGCTACTTTTCTCCCTTCCAACAAACATGGCGAACAACAAAGACAAAGCCGACAGCGCCCAGGTCGAGAGGGCAGAGCTCGACAGGGACGTCGAGGCTAGTGCTCACAACTCGGTTGCTGACCAGGATGCCGTCGAGCCTGTTTCCAACCGGACGAAAACGGCCTATCCCAGGGGTTTCGACAAGGCCACCGAGTTTCTGAAGCAAGCGGACCACCAGGTTGCTGTTACACATGGCGACAGCCGGCGCGTTGCAAAGTTGATCGACTGGAGGATTCTGCCCATCTTGCTGTAGGGAATCCCCGTTGGTAGAAACCAAATGAAACGAGAGGCTGACCACCCCCTCCCTGCGCCTACTAGATTCATCTACTGCCTCCAGTCCCTCGACAAGAACACGCTCTCGTATGCCGCCGTTTTTGGTCTCATTGCAGACACCGGCCTCGAGGGAGATCAGTACTCATGGCTCGGTTCCGTCGTCTACCTCGCCCAGCTGGTCTTCCAGCCATTGGTCGCGTACATCCTCGTCAAGTTCCCCATCGGGAAGTTTCTAGCCGTCATGGTCTTCGCCTGGGGCGCTATCCTTTGCGGAATGACAGCGGCGCACAACTTTACTGGCCTCCTAATCTCGCGGCTCGTGCTCGGTATTTTTGAGTCTGCTGTCGGTACGTTGTTTCTCCTGAACCTAGTCAACTTCAAAAGTGTAGGTAACTGACTTTGAACCTTTCTTACCAGCCCCGACCTTCGTCGCCATCGTTCAGATGTGGTACAGACGCCGAGAGCAAACAAAGCGGAATGCCGCATGGTATGCCATGTTGGGTGTTGTCAATATCGTAAGCCTTCGTCCCCAGCAGGTCGTCTCGACACGCAGAACTACACTGACAAGTCAAGCGTCGTGTCCACAGATTGGTAGCTTGTTGACTTATGGTCTTGGCCATATTAACTCGAGTGTTCTGCATTCCTACCAGATCATCTTCCTGTTCTGTGGAGCCGTAAGTAATCCCGCCGTTTAACCTCCTTACAGCTGTCTCTGCGGGCATGTCCTCAAACTGGCTTTGCCCTCCGATTAGATATCACCTGACTGACATTGTGATAGCTTACCGTGGCCTGGTCCATCGTCACCTTGTAAGCTACTCGTCCTGGAATGATCAAGCGCTCTGCTGACCTTTTCGTGTCGCGCAGCATCTTCATGCCGGATTCGCCCATGACAGCGAAGTTCCTGAAGGCTGACGACAAGCTGATTGCAATCGAACGCCTCCGAATGAACCAGCAGGGTATCGGCTCTGGTGTTTGGAAGTGGGAGCACGTGTGGGAGGCCATGCTTGACCTTAAGACATGGCTCTGGTTCTTCATCATGTTCATCATCTCGTACGTGGCACCCCTGACACAAATCTGCCAGACAGCCACTAAACTCCTATGTGTAGCATCCCAAGCGGCGGCATTTCGACGTTCGGGCCCCTGATCATCGAATCCTTCGGCTTCGACCGCTTTACAACCATCCTCTTCAACATCCCCTTCGGCGCCGTGCAGATGATCGCCACGCTCGGCGGCGCCTGGCTCGCGGATAAGATCAGGATGAAGGCACCGGTTCTCCTTTTGCTTTGCTTGCTTCCCATAGCCGGCTGTTCCATCCTGCTGGCCGTCGGCCGGGCCGCGAGCGACCGCGCCGTGCTCCTCTTCGGGTACTACATCATCTCGGTGTACCCGGGCATCTCGCCGCTCATCTACTCGTGGTCCGGGCAGAACACGGGCGGCGACACCAAGCGCAAGGTCACGACGGCCATGCTCTTCATCGGCTCCAACGCCGGCAACGTCATCGGCCCGCTGCTGTTCCGGCCCGACGAGAAGCCACGCTACACGCGGGGCCTGACCGCCAACCTGGTGTTGTTCATTGCCCTCGCCGTTCTGGTAGCGCTAGGCGCGCTCCTGATCAAGTTCCTCAACGTCAAGCACGCCAAGGCGCGCGTCGCGCTCGGGAAGCCCGAGAAGATCGTCGATTTGAGCATGGTGTAAGTTACCCTTTGGGGCGTTGGAACCTTTCATGACCGTTTCGGGGGTCAGTTACAGTATACTCCCGAGATTCGAACCACCCCTCCTCCATTTCCTCTCCAATTGGAAACAAAATAACTAAGATTGTTTAGGGACAACCGCGAGATTGAAGACGACGACGACGTCCTGAACCAGGCCACGGATAACGTGGGCGAGAGGGGATTTGAGGATCTGACTGACCTCAAGAATGAAGACTTCATTTATGTGTACTAGCGACACACGGGTTAGGTTGTGGGTCTAGTTAGCCCATAAAGATCTTGACTTAGCAGTTGATTGTTGAATTTGTCCCTAGGGACAGCAAACATGGGGCCTCGACTGGATGCCTTGCCAAGAACAGCTGAGAGTTGCTGGTGCGTGTGATTATAAGCCTTACACAGCAACTTAAGGTACAACGCGACCCTGGTTTGGTGGTTGGCGCGAAACTTTGGACAGGGGCCCTGGTCCGTAGTTCAAAAACTTCTCCTTTGACAGCCCAATAACCATTAAAAAGACTGGCAGTTGGAGGATATAGAAGATGATTCCAACTAGTACTTTTTTGCTGCACTACAATCCGTTGTTTTGCTGTTGATTTCCAAATTCTGGCTGGACCCCTGTCTTTAAGTTTCGCGCCAACAAACAAACCAGGGTCGCATTGTATGCGCAGCACAGCCCGCACACTGCCTCATAAAAGCCATGGGACCTTGCCTGCACAACTACCTCAAGCATAAATGCCCAACCCTGAAGGTTCCCTGACGACGGCCTTCTTCATCTCTCCTCCTCGCGATCCCCTTACATGTACGCAATACCCTAACTTATCCTGACCCAATACCTCAACACCTGATCTCCATCGCCAATTTTCCCCAGGTCCACCGCGACGGTGGACCCAATCGACTGAGAGACTTCCTCAGCACCCCCTGGCTGAAATCCTCATGGACGACTCGGAGCCGAACGGAAAACATCTCTGGGGACTAACGGCAGCGTCGCCAGACTACATGTTGCCATGCGAGCCCCCATCCCACTCTACAAACTGCACTGCACGAGCCTGCGAGCCAGCCGCAGAAGATGAGGAGTGGAGGTGTCCTTTGCTCTGTTGGGGTAGTGTTGATGACACTGAGCTGTGTAAACAATGGGCAAGTGTTGCATAGGCGCGCCCGGGAAGCCTGAGCAGTATGATCCCCATCTGCACTGGGTGCGAGATCGTTTGGCAAGCTGTCAAGCAGCTCGGGTTGGATTCTGGATCTTGGGACGGGCGCTCTCTGATTTTGGTTTCCCCCACGCCGTTTGCCCGAGCACTGTGCTTGACCATCTTTAAGAGAGGGTTCGATGAGTTGCCCACTTCCGTGATTTTACGCGCCAACGCCGGTAAGCAATGCATCGTTTCGTTTCCTGTGCTGTCATAGGCTCACCATTTCCACAGATATACCAAATCCGTGGAAACTTGCGGGTTGTCTACCCTCTACAACTTCAACTGGTTCACCCGCTAGTGAATTAAGGATCACCCACGATGTGCCCAACGCTTTGAAGCCGCTTTGCCAACAAGAATTCTCGATCTAGGCGCCATTGCTTCTAGTCAAATTGCCTTGCGCGAGACAGAAGACGAGACCGGTCGTTACCTCTGTCTCTCGTACTGTTGGGGGACGGCTGAGTTCCTCAAAACCACACGGGACAATCTGGAACGCCACAAGCAGGGGATCAAGGCAGAAGACCTTCCACAGACCCTGCAAGACGCTATCCACATCGCGCGCTTCTTCGGCGTACGGTACGTGTGGATTGATGCGCTCTGCATCATCCAGCATGACGAGGACAATGCCAACTGGGAGCGTGAATCAGGACGCATGGTCGACGTCTACCGCAATTCATACCTCACCGTCGCCGCCACCTGGGCAGACTCGGCCCACGGCAGCTGCTTCAAAGCGTCGGAACAGGACGTCGTCGACCTAGGGTCTGTCACGATGCGGCGGATACACCATTTTCCCCAGACAGCCACCCCCAAACTCTCGATTCACTTCCCGCTGTTATCAAGGGCTTGGGGATACCAAGAGCGTATACTAAGCCCTCGGGTCGTCCACTTTGGCCGGCAGGAAATCTTACGGGAATGCCACCAGCGTAGCACATGCGAGTGCGGGAGTATGACATATGGAGAGGGCGAATCTGCGAAGAAGACTTTCCATGAAACGATCTCCGAGTTCCGGTCAGAGAACTATCATAGAAGCCCGCAACACACGTGGCGTCAAATGGTTGTGCAGTACTCGCCGCTGCAGCTCACCTATGCCACCGACAAGCTCCCTGCATTCTCCGGGCTGGCGGACGAGATGCAGCACAACAACAAGCAAGACTATCTGGCGGGACTGTGGAGAGACACTCTGATACTTGACATGTGCTGGTACCGGAACCGCTACTATCGGGAGAATACAACGCAGACGCCATACGTTTTCCAGCGGGCACCAAGCTGGTCATGGGCGTCGGTTGATGGGCCAGTCCGCTACCATCGGGAATTATATGTCAACGACTGTCTTGGCGTCAAACTCGAGCAGCATCCCGAGGTTCTCGACGCTCAATGTTCACTGGCCGGTCCTTCCCTCACTGGACATGTTACCGGCGGGTTTGTCGAACTACGTTGTTCCATGATCCCTGCTCATGTTCATGACCGAGTCATCTCGGTCGGCTCCCACGTTTCATCGTGCTGGATCCCCGACCGGAGATGCGGAATGGAAGAAGAAGGCGGGGAGTACTATTTGTACTATTTCATCCCGATGGCAACGGCACCGACATACGAAAGTAACGAAACTCTCATCGGACTCCTCGTTGAGCCCATCTCACCCGAGGAGTTTATCCGAATTGGACTGATAGTGGGGCTACATGGTGAGGACGTACGTGACATACTTGGTGTTGAGAAGGGAAAGGTGAGGATCGTCTAAAACGAGTCACAGGAGGATACATGTATATCGTGCTGTTACGGTATTTAAGTTACATGGCTTCAATATCAGGCCGGCACATTTCGCCCTCCATTTAGACACAAGAAGGGATTCGGGGGGAGAGGGGGGGGGTAAGTACACATAAGTATTTTCCACACCAGACTTCTTACTCACCAAGCTCATTCCTAGAAACATGCCGAGATATGATGAACCCCCGAAACTTGGAGCCCAAATGAGATAGATCAAAAAATCTAAGATGCCAAAAACGTTGGGCGACCCCGGAATCGAACCGGGGTTTCTTCGGGCTTCAGTGGCATCTGAATGCAGAACCACAACGAAACGTCCTGACCACTAGACTAGTCACCCTTGCATTGATGTTTCGCCGCCTTCTTGGCACATTCTATCAACGTGCAGCCCCTGCGCTTCCCCAACCCCAACCCTCGACCGACCCCTGAACAACTCATTTCTTGTACTCGCCATGCTGCAGCGTCCCCGGATTATGCTGCACATGGTGCCCATGTTGGTCCGTAAATAGCACCTTTATATAATCGTTAATTTGTAAAGATCTCATCTGAAGAGGCTCAGCAGCGGGGTGTTAAAGCACGTACCTTGGGTGGGTGCTTGACACCCTCCTTCTCAGCCTCCTCCTTCGTTGTCACGATCTTCTCGACTTCGCCTTCGTGTCTGCCACCGCGGGAGCGGGCAAAGACGTGGTCGCCTTCGTTGATGGGCTCACCCTGCTTGTCTTTGGTTTCAGACATCTTGACGACTTTTTGGCTGTAGACTGATACGAGCTGGCTGTGTTGTTACTGCAGAATTGTACTGGATCCTGAAGGTCGTGCAGTCGACGGTTTCAACTACTCACACGTGCAGTTAATCATTAAAGCATCAAGCTGGAATGTGTGTGCAATATTAGGAGCATTTAAGCTTTTTAGTATGGGTGACGTCAGTTTCGATCACCATCAATGACGACACGACGAGATGGCAAAACGCGATCCGAACTTGGCGCCAAATCAGAGGTTGCCGCTTTGATGGTCTGTGGCTTTGTGAAGCCACCCACGTGGGTACACATTGGTATCACATCACTAACATTGTATCATTGGTGTGAATGCATAGGGTGATGAACTACAGGTGAGCATTAGATTTAGATTCCCAGCACCACCAAATACGGGTCAGGAATCAATACGATTGACTCTTGAGTCTTGACTTTTGCTAGGTCCTTGGCAAGAGTGCCAACCGTGCCAATTCCCTTGTGAAGCTTACATGTACAGCTTCTTGTTCAGTAACCATGCAACTTTGAAGAGAAACTTCTATCCCTCGAGTTGAGAACAGCTAGATCGAGGTAGTCATCGTGCAATTTCATCCCCTCGCTCAGATGAGACCTTCGAAGAAGGACTCAAACTCCCCCTTCGCACCGTCATCTCTAACAAACACCGAAGAGAACCATCCTCCCAAGGCCGCCAGCTGACAACGGCACACAAAGATCCCGCTCGGGCCCCAGATTGCACAGCCCACGCCATGCTCCTTCCACCTCACCAGCTCCGGGTCCTCATCCGCGCCAGTGAAGAGATCAAAGGCTTCACTGCTGACAGCAGCGGTGTGGGGCGAGCAGCAGCTGGGGCACGCGCTTGTCTGCGAGGCATAGGCACAGGTGACGATGGCGCTCATCAGCAGCCCGGGGACGGCGAGCGGGTTGAGAAGCAGGCGCCTCGGTGACGCGTTGGGGCTGACAGCAGTAGTAGTTCCCGGCGATGCTGGCTCTGAGCTCGAGCATGGTCCATTGCCTCCCAATCCTGGAGCGGCGCCATCGCTTGCAACAACGAGGCGGGCGATCTGCGACGCGCTCCACACCGCCTTGCGGGCACACTGCGACGTCATCCATGTGCGCATGCGGGCCTTTGGCTTTTGCACCGCCGCCATGGCGGCCGCCGTAGCGGGATCCAGCCCCCTGTAACCGTGAACGCGAAGGAGCGTCAGGGGGGCGTGCATCTTGATGGTGGAGATGTGCCACAGGATGAGAGTGAGGGGCGTGAGGACCGAGTCGGGGTCTGCAGGACTTGTTGTCGTGCTGGGTATGGTCGAGAGATATTGCTCTCCCAGCCCGCATTCTCTGACCATCTTGGTTCGCCACACGCTCAGGTGGGAGCGCCAGATCACGATGGGATCGCCCGGCGTCAGCTTGGTCACAATCTCGTCGGACGCGGCGCTGTGTGCCTCGCGGGCCGCTTCCCAGATGCCCACCTGCAGCGCACACAGGCCGAGGTGATAGTCCACTGCGCTTAGTCGATAGGGTAGGTGGTATAATCCGGGTTTGTTGCCGGTGTCGACCAGGGCATCGCGCATGAGAGAACTGAACAGGGCCTTCTCGCGTCCCGCAGGCTCGTCCCATTGTAACTTGCGCCGCTCCTCCTCGCTGGCGGCCATCCACAGCTGCGAGGACTTTGGCAGGGGGATGGACATTTCCTGGTAGCGTACGGATGGAGGGTGGTCCAGGAGGACGCTTAGGTAGGTATCGAGGCGGAGAACGGAGAAGGCGAACCTAGACAGACGGAATTAAGCAAGTCTGTAAGACAGAAGAGGGTTCAGGCCGGAAGAAACAAGCTGACGCCTACATACCGATGAAGCTGCTCCTTGGCCAGCCAGAGCGTGAATGCGCATTCCTCCAGCCGGTCTGGTAGGACATGATGGCCACTGAAGATGTCCAAGCAGCGGCATGTCGAGACCAAGATGGCGTTGAGGCGGACTGCCTTGGCCAGCATGCCTTCCTCACTCTGCATGTTTGTCAACGGGCGGGCCTGACTTACTCGGTGAGTGATTGCTTACCCGGCGGCAAACAGTATATACGACATAGAGCAGAAGAGCCTGTAAGCTGTGCAGGGACGGAGCGGACTCCTAACTCCTCGTTAGCCACCGTCCTGCAGTAAGGCTTTGAGTAGGACACACTCACGGGTTCAATAGTACTGGTCACCTCGCGGAACACAATAGGCGCGAGCTCCAGATGTTCTTGCCGGCCAGTGACCCAACTGGAGAGCATAAGCATCGATCCCAACAACATGTCGGACGCGGCCCCAATCTCAAAGGTCGGAACATGGAGGATAGGCCAGTAAGGGTGGATCTCCGTGAAGAAAGCTTGAACAAGATCACGGAGAACAGCAGGGTCATGGTGAACGAGGCCGTGGAGTCCCCGACTTTCTCGGGCAGGTTCGCCCCCAGGTGACGTGGTCGGGGCGGAAGACCTGGTGGTGTTTGACGGCACGGCGCTGAAGCCGTGGCCTGTGCCAAGGGACGACACGCGGGATACTGCTTCGGATCGACCGCTCTCCGGGGGCGTTGTTTCAAATAGCGGTTGGTCGTTCTCTGAAGCTATTCTTGAAGGGCCTCGGGCGACTTGCCCACCCACAATGCCCGGTGGCCCCTGAACTGGACTTGCACCTTCACTGGCTTGGGGAAGGGAAAGGTCTACGGCCCTAGTTAAGGTGGTGGCCGGATGATGTTGGTTGGGCCCGTCAGCGAGGATGTGGGCATTGCTGAAGCCGGGGTTTAGTGAAGCCGGGGAAGGCAACGAAGACAACGACCAGTCGCATGGAGGTTGCTGGGCAGAAAGCCACCACTGATGGCCATGGCTTCCGGCGGGCCATGGCGAGTTCTCCCCGTCAATGTCGGAGATGTCTGGCAGCAAGGGGCTCTCTGCCGGAGCATTTTGACCAACGAGGTTAGCATTTGTCATGGCAAGATCCAGATGCGCATGCCCGTCGGCAGCCGTATTAGTGGTTGCATCGCCGGAACCGGTATCTGGGCTGGGGCCACCTTTGATGCAGTCAATGCCATTTCGACGACAAGTCTGGCACGGAGTGTTGTCGTCACATTTCAGCTTGCGCTCACGGCAGGAGACACAGGCGACCAGCGTAGAGGTTCGACTCGAGTGCTGTGGGTGGAACTCGATGTGTCGCTTGAGGACGTCACTATTGGCCGAGGGAATCAGCCCATCGACGTCCATTGTGATTCAATTTGGGGCAGTTAGGAGCAGCTCACCTCCGCGCGTATCTGCGACCGCAAATGGGACACTGATGTTGAGGGTGCGAACTGTGAGACTTGGCATGGCGCGTCAAGTGTTCTTTCCGAGTAAAGTGTCTGCCGCAAGCCAGGACACTGCATTCGAACCGCCGCTTCCCGGGCGGAGAGGCGATTGCATGTGGTAGCTGTGCAGGAACGGCTGGTATCCAAGGCGTCTGACCACCTGGCGCGTCGGGGTGCGGGCCCAAGGGGCCATCCATGATTCCAGGTTATCGTGAGAGGCCTCGGGATGACTCGGGACTTTGGGCTGCCCAATCTGGGATGAGCATCGGGGATCGTGGGATGCGCAGTCAACCCCAGTGCCGGTATGCAATCCCGACGACGCAAAATCTTGCCTTTCGCACGGCTGCAATTGATGACTCAGCAAGCGCCGACCCAACGTTTGCCCGAAGCTCTGCCGGCCGAGAACCCCGTTCGCGTTCCCGGAGTGGGGCCGCCTCCGTAAGAATTGCAAACGGCGCCGGCGACGGAGACCGGAAGGCGTCGCCCGCTCTACTTCGTTCACTCCCATTGAGTCCCTTTAGCAAGCACCCCGCGCATTCGTGATGGCGGTGCATTTTTTCGGCGCCAGGATTTCGTTCCCGGTTCAGGGACACGAACCGACTGCGCCCGACCCTCGAGCCTCGGTGCTGGCCTGGCTAGCCTTGCTGGCTTGGCTTTGCTGCCTGACTCGCTCATGCCGTTGTGTCCTGTCTCCTCTCTCCGCTACCCTCGAACACCAAAACTCCCCTTCCTCTCTACCTTCTTATCATCCTCTATACTCCTAACGCACTCCCTGGCCCCCTATAATGGTATAACAACAATCACGCTTTTCCAACACGGACCAGGAAAGTGTAACGGTCCCAACGAGTGTCTTGCAACTAGCTGGTGACGACTCTACGAGCATACTAAACTTGAGGAAGTAAAGAGGGAAAAGAGCAGAACAGCTCCCTCGTGGTGCCCCGTTTATTCAGAGCAATGGCTCTTCAGAGTCAGAATGCGCTTAGCGTGACGTCGGGTTGCTGAAATCGGATGGTCGTGTCGTACTCTGCGTCCAACTCTTATGTCCGACTTGGCCGAGTGTGTCCGAGGCCTTCAAAGGGGCCCAGCCCGTTACAGACCGTATTGAAAGTCAATTGATGGTCCCGTCCGAGCGCCTTCTCCCTGCTTTGCAGCGCCCGCTGATACATCGACGTAGCCTCCATCAGCCGGCCTTGATCCGCGTAGAGGTCGCCTAGGTTGTTGACTGTGGTGACAGTCGATAGGTGGTCTCATCCGAGCACCTTCTTGTAGCTTTCTAGCGCCCGCTGAAACATCAACTCGGCCTCCGTCAGCCGGCCTTGTTGCTTGCGAAAGATGCCTAAGTTTGTTGACTGTATTGAGAGCCGATGTATGGTTCCGTCCAAGCGCCTTCTTGTAGCCTTATAACGCCCGCTGGTACATCAACTTGGCTTTCGTTAACCGGCCTTGACATCTATAGAGGCTGCCCAAGTCGTTGACCGTAGAGAGAGTCAAGGGGCAACCTTGTCCGAGCGCCTTCTTCCGGCCTTGTAACGCCCACTGATGCATTGATTCGGCCTCTGTTAGCCGGCCTTGTTGTCAGTAGAGGATGCCCAAGTTGCTAACTACGGTAAGAGTTGCTAGGTGGTCTCGTCTAAGCGCCTTCTCGTGGCCTTCTAGTGCCCACTGTTATATCGATTCGGCCTCTATTAGCTGGCTTTGTTATCAGTAGAGGATGCCTAAGTTACTAACTACGTTAAGAGTTAATGTATAGTCCTATCTAAGCGCCTTCTTATAGCTTTCTAGCGCTTGCTAATATATTAACTTGGCTTTTATTAGCTGGCCTTGACATGTATAACGTTAGAGGTAGCCTAATATATATAATACGTTTATTGCTATTATATCATTAAAGCTCTGTCCCCTCTATAGATCTCTCCTATCTACTACAAGCACCTTTCTATATATAGGAGGAGCTACTACTAGACTACCTAATACTCCATGCTTATACTACTAGGCACCAATGACCTAACTACTATTGCCGCTAGCTATACAACCTCTCTCTTCTTAGTGCTATTCTATATATATAACACCTATCTATATACTACTAGACGTATTATATAGCTTCTATTTATAGACTCCTAAGACTCGATCATCGAGTACTAGAGTAATAGTCGAATTGCGTCCAAGTACTAGACCTCGTTAACTATGACGTTATATAGCTATTTAGGACACTAATCTCCGCGGTCAGCAGCCGCCTATAGCAGGCTATGCTAGAGGTCTCTGCCGTCGACAAAGGCCTAGAGATAGAGTAGATTCACTACGCTCTTGTTTTATACCTCGACTGCCTTAAACGACACTATCTACGTAGTCGCGACCCTTCTTTGCTTATAGTCTACTAGGGGCGAGCCCGACTCCCTGTACAATCCTATTAGATCGTCCTACTACTGCTTATAGAGCCGAATATACAACGTAGTATCAAGCCTAGTCTCGCGAATATATAAGGCAGCCTATACTAGTATAAGCAGAAGGCCGTCGAGTAGACTAAGTAGCTCTTGGCCGGTGTTGTTTATAGCTATGCCTTATTAGTACTATACTAAATTTATATATAGCGGAAAACCCCCTTTGGGGTATACTAAGGACAGGCACAACCAGAGCCTACAAGCTCTGACGACCAGTATCAACAAGGAGAAGACCAAAGCCTGGAGATCTACGCTATAGAAGGCCACCCACCACCTAGAGCTACTATGAACCCTCGAACGGTGGGCTCGTTGCAGGAGCTTCAGCCCCCCGGACCCCCCGAAACTACCGACCCTCGCAGGCCTTCCAGGGGGTCCAGACCTCTCTACCCACAAAGAGAAGGCCAGAGCCTTGGCAGGGAGGTTCTTCCCCAGCCCAGAGGCTGACCTCAGTGATATACAGGACCCAGACCTACTAGAACAGTGGGAACCAGGGTTCGGTATAGAGGAAGAGGTCACTGCAGGGGACATCGAAGCTACTCTATCAAGAATCAGCCCATGGAAGGCCCCGGGCGAAGACCACCTACCTACTGGCCTGCTGAAGGCCTGTGGCCGCCCACTATTCAAAGTGCTAGCAGTACTTACAGAGGCGTGCTTCCGGCTAGGATGGTTCCTAGAGAGGTTCAAGAGAGCCAAAACAGTGGTCCTCCAGAAGCCTGGAAAAACCCCAGAGACCTATCGGACCCCTGGAGGCTACCGGCCTATAGCCCTCCTACTCATAGTTAGGAAGGTTATAGAGGCACTAGTGGCTAGAAGGGTCACTAGGGCCGCAAAGGCCTATGGCCTACTGCCAGCCTAACAGATGGGTAACAGAGAGCACCGGTCAACTGAGCTAGCTGTACGGCTAGTAGTGGCCCAGGTCCAAGAGGCTTGGAGACAGAAGGCAGCAGCCAGCCTTCTATAGTTGGATATTTCAGGGGCCTTTGATACTGTCAACTATACCCGGCTACTAGCTACTCTACGAGAGCAGGGCTTCCTATGGTAGGTGGTAGTATGGGTGAGGGCGTGGTTGAGCAACCGGGTGGCGATCCTCCACTTCGACGGCCAGCAAACGGAGGATATCCTAGTGGCTGCGAGCGTTCCATAGGGCTCCCCACTATTACCAGTACTCTTCATCCTATATATAGCCTCTCTGTATAAGGCTCTGAAGCAGGACTACCCACTGGTTAGTATAGTAGGCTTTACCGACG
>MU854628.1:13002-27701 GCA_033296685.1 Parachaetomium inaequale | reverse complement strand
GGGGGTAGACAGACGAGCGGGTTGTCCAGATAAAAGGGACGAGCGCTGTGCTTGAGACAGGTCGTGTGTTGACCCTCGCGAGACAGGGTGCGGGGCGCGCTTCATGGTGGCATGAGTGCATCTCGTTCATCTGGGCTAGGGGAATAGAGAAGGGTAATCAAAAGCACCATTGGGAGCTTTCAGACACAGTGACATGGCGTGCTCAGGGGCAACGTTGGCATCAACATCCAGGGGCACCTCTCCAATCCGACTCTAGGTACCTTGGATATTCGGTTGGTTCTAACACCAAACAGATCTTGAGCAGAGTAAACGAAACAAAGGAAGCACTGCTAAAGTCATCAACCATCCACCCTGTCAGGAAGAGTATCGTTCCCCTTGGCCACTCGAGTCTCCCCTCGGATAATGGGATATGCAATTAACCAGCCCTCGAGCACGCCATCGACCGTTCCAGGGTCCCTGGTGCATGCCTGCCAGCTTGGCTCACCCCGCCGATCCGCGATAGGATTATAAACCCCAGATAGCCGACACCGGGCCCAAGTTGCAACACCACACCGCACTCGTCGGCGTTCGAGGTTCGAGACGGCCACGCCTTTACTTACATCCCTCGCTGATCGTCTAATCCCACTCCTTTGAGGCACCACCCAACCGCCAGGCACCGCACGACACACACAATGGCCGACTCGGCAGCCGACATGGAAGCCCACGGCTCGTCCTCGGCCGCGCAGACAGCAAAGGACCTCTTTTCGGGCGCAGCAGGCGGCATCGCCCAGGTGCTGATCGGTGCGTCTGCCCTTTCTTTCCCTCCCCCTCTGCCAACCCCCTTTTACCTGCGCAACACCCAACTAACAGTGTGTGTGTGTACATGTCTCCAGGCCAACCCTTCGACATAATAAAAGTCCGCCTCCAAACCACAGGCACCTACCCCTCCGCCCTAGCCGCCGCCCAATCCATCTACCGCCTCGAAGGCCCCTCGGCCTTCTACAAGGGCACGCTCACCCCCCTGCTGGGAATCGGCGCCTGCGTCTCCATCCAGTTCGGCGCCTTCCACTCGGCCCGCCGCTGGCTCGAGCAGCGCAAACCCGCCGGACAACCCCTCAACTACGGCGAATACTACGCCGCGGGCGCCTTCGCCGGCCTGGCGAATTCCTTCTTGTCCGGCCCTATCGAGCACGTGCGCATCCGCCTGCAGACGCAGCCGCACGGCGCCGGGAAAAGGCTATACACCGGGCCCTTGGACTGCGTGCGCAAACTGTGCGCGCAGGGCGGCGGGGTCGGCAGGGGGCTGTACCGCGGGGAGAGCGTGACGCTGCTGCGGGAGGCGCAGGCGTACGGGGTGTGGTTCCTGGCGTTTGAGTGGCTGATGAATGCGGACGCGGCGCGGAATGAGATCCAACGTAAAGAGATTGCGAGCTGGAAGGTGGCGTTTTATGGCGGGCTCGCGGGCGAGGCGCTGTGGTTGGGGAGTTACCCGTTCGATGTGGTCAAGAGCAAGATGCAGACGGACGGGTTTGGGGAGGCGCAGCGGTACAAGACGATGCGGGACTGCTTCGCGCAGACGTGGCGCGCCGAGGGGATGAGGGGGTTCTGGAAGGGGATTGGGCCGACGTTGTTGAGGGCTATGCCTGTTAGCGCAGGCACGTTTGCGGTTGTGGAGATGACGATGCGGGCGATTAACTGAGGGTGGCGGGGGAAGTCTCTGGAAGTTTCAACGATTAGTAGGGAAGCTTCAACGGGTAGTACGGAAACCTCAACGAGTAGTCCGGAAGCCTGAGCGGTTTAGTCCGGCCCCGGCATACGGGTTGGAAAGGTCTAGGACACCAGCATACAGGGGACCCTTCAACGGACCAGGACAATCAGCGCCCTCAACGGGCTTGGACAGTTAACGCCCTCAACAGGCACTGCGAGACCAGAGTAGGGCAGAGTCGAGGTTGAACGAGGGGAGCTAGATGATACCATTTAGAGATATCCCAGTTGCGTCTTGTATATAGAGGACTACATAGCGCCTATTCAGCGTTCTCTACCCTGCGCTGCAGTATCTGCCTGGCGTTGGCAGACGTCAACGAGTCGATGTCCAGCTCCTCCAAGACCTTCTTCGCCTCTGCATTGTCCGTAAACACCATGTCGGTCGCCTTCTTGAGCGACATGCCGCCTCCCTCCTGGGGATCTACGGGGAGGTTCAACAGGCGGAGGGCGTCGGTAAGACTGCCGAGCGCGGTGGAGCCGTCGGGGATGAAGCGCTCGACGAGGGCCGCGACGGCGTGCAGGTCGCGGCTGAACTGGGCTGCGCCGGACGCGGTGAATCTGTGGCTCATCAGGACGTCGCTCCACAGCGTGTTGTTGAGCTTCTCGAGCGCCTCGCGCCACACGCGGCGGAAGACGGCTGTGCCGAGGGCGCGCTGGAGAAAATCCAGGTCGCGTTTCAGGATCTGTCTGTGGTCAGCCAAGCTCAGGCTGGAGACTTTAGGGTGGCTCACTCTTAACGGCTCATCGAGTTCCGCAGTGACAGCCAGGTCGCCGGCAGCATCGTCGGCGATGGTGCTCCACTGTGGCCGGTGGAGGTACGCCTTGAACGCCTTGCGATGCGACTCGACAAGCGCTTCAGACAGGAACTCGGCCGCCCGCTTCCGTCTCTGGCTGTATGCGGCAATGGTCTCGTCAAAGAGGACGCCGTCGTCGTCCTCCTTACCGATGGCGGCCGAGGTCTTGTCCCTAACGTGGTCGTAGCTCATGCCGCCCGCGAGGTTACTCTGGTCCTCAGTCACCTTGGCGCGTGTTTGCAGCTGTTCCCATAATGTGACAAAGAACTGGTCGAGTCAGAGAGTACGATAGCTGAGGGGAAGGGCACTGCTCACCTCTTCATTGCTCCAGTCTCTCAGCGTGTTGACAATCTGGTCAGCGCTGCCATACACCCTGCACAGCGTCTCGAGCGCGCCCGTGCCTTCCAGAGCAGCCAACTGCTCCTTGGTCACGCCAAAGGCCCTCCCTACTGTCGAGGTGATGCTCAGGTACGCCTCGAGCGTGCCCCTGAGATGGTCGTGGTACTCGTCCAGGATGGTGAGCTGGATGTCTATGAGGAAGCGCAGTTTGTGGGAGAAGCGCCTGACCCGCTCGTACTGCGCCGTGACGGACCGGAGCAGATCAGTGACCCGGACGGCAGCAAACGTGGGCTTGGTCTTGCCGGAGGCGGCAAAGTCGTAGTCGATGGTCCTCGCGTCTGGTGCAGTCATGATGGCCTGGAAGCGCTCCAGGGCAAACTTCTTTTCCGCCTCGAGCCACGGCCTGAAGTGCTGGCCGAGCACTTCTGACGTCAAGCCGTCCCATCCTTCCTCGGTGTCGCCGCCGTCGTAGGTGAACCCAGACCTGAGCCTCTCGTCGAACGTCATAAGTTGAGACAGCAAACTGCTTAGGAAGACCGTGTCACCAGACGTCTCGGCAATTGTGGCGGCGATCTTCTCCCTCATGACGGGCAGCATCAAGGTTATAAAGGCGCAGACAGGGTCCATGTACACCATCTTGTGGGCCACCTCAGTCTCGCCAAACTTGGACGCCAGGATCGAGCCGAAATTGTCCCTCAGAAAGTCCTCCCACTTCTCGATCAGCGCCAGGAACCACGGGAAGCAGTGCGCCGTGATGACCTGCGGGCTGCTCGTCGGCTTGTCGCTGAGGAAGTGGAAGCGGAACTCCTTGACGAATATCTGCGCCATGACGTCCACCGGCAGCAGCCTGACGGTGGTGGGCGAGTACAACACTTCCGGTACCTGCAAGTCGACGAGCTTCTCAAAGCACTGCAGCCACTCCTCGTCCACCTCGGCGTCCGGGTCCACGTTCGGCCACCCGCGCTGGGCCAGCACCGCCTCGAGCTCGTCCCACATGGTCTTTTTCATCTCATCCCACAGCTTCTCCGTCACTGCCTCCACGTGGGTGACCAGGTGCACGGCAGCCCCGTCGGCCTGGTGCTGGAGCTCCCGCAGGCGGATCGACAGCTGCTTCAGGCGCGTGTAGGGCTCCAGCGCGGCCTTGGGGTCCTGCGGCAGGTGGGCGCGGGCGCCGCGGCGCAGGCCCTCGACGTCCTGCAGCAGCAGCAGGTAGCGATAAGCCAAATCGAGCTTGTGCAGCTTCTGCATGGGCGGCTCGAGGCGGCGGATGGCGTCGTCGGGGGCGTCGGAGGCGGCGACGATGTGCAGGCGCACGTCGATGCTCTTCTGCAGGGCCTGGAACTCGTCGATCTGGGCGGCGAGGGCGGCGCCGCGGTCGGCCGAGGACCGGCGCGCGGCGTCGAGCTCGCGCGTGGCGTCGTCGAGCTGCGTCTGCAGCTGGCTGCGCTGGAGCTCGACACTGCTGATCAACGTGTCCAGGTGCGCAAAGTCGGTCGTCGACTGCAGCTTGTCGTCGAGGTAGTCCTCGACGCGGATGTCGTCCATGGGGGGCCAGCTGGGTGGTGGGAGTCAGTCGGGGGTTGAGAGGTCAGGAAATGCGATCGAGTATTCGAGTGGCCAGTTCGTCCGTTGTCGGTGTTGAAGCATGTGGAGCTTGAACTGGAAGCTTGGAAGCTCAGGACCTGGAATGCCTCCGGCCCTACAGGTAACGTACCTTAGCGTAATGCATTATACGTAAAGTTACAGGTACACCGGGCAATGGGCATTCCAGCGCCAAGCCTGTGACGCACTGCCTGCCGGCTGCACTTCACCCTGTCCTTTTTTTCCCATCTTCTTTCAACTCGCGATTCCACGTCCGATCTCCGCCCAGCCACTCCTTCAACAAGCGCATTGTCTAACCGGACCACCGATCCATTGATTGACTCCTGCAGTCAATCCCCTTCAATGGCGCCACCATGAGGCCATTACTGCCGAACCTGGGGCCAGCTGCGCGCAGTGCCCCGTCTGTCTTCTCCCCGACGCCCCGGCCCTTTCTCAGCCAGCGACACTTCCACCCGACCCCGACGGCCAGCATCCCCCGGCGGCGCAACTTCTTCACCTCCAATGTCCTCCTGCAGCAGGACGGCAACGAGCCGCCCCGCGGTGCCGTGTCCGGGAAGAAGGCCGACGACGGCAATGCGGCGAGCCAGTCGGCCCAGAAGAAGCGCAAGCCGCCGCTGAAGAACTCGCTCCACCGCGTGGCCATCGTCGCCCAGAAGGGCGTGCCCGCGAAGCCGCCGCCGCCCGCGGCCGAGCCCCAGACGGGCGCCACCGAGGGCAGCTCCACCGTCAGCGCCGTGTGCGTGGCCGAGTCGTTCGACATGGACCGGGTCGAGGACATCCTCAAGAACCACGGCTTCCTGCTCGACCCGGACGGCAACGGCTTCGAGTCGCACGAGGTGGTGCACGCGCGCGGGCTCAGCAGCGGTGACATCTTTGTCTTCCCGTCGGGCACCGTCGTGACCTGGGCCCTGCCGCCCGACGTGGTCAACACCCTGGCCACCAAGCACCTCCTCCCCGCCGCCGAGACGCCCTTCGTCGAGAACAAGGAAGAGGAGGACCTCGAGTTTTTGGTTGATCCAGAGCAGGAGCAGAGCCGCGTGAGCGGGGACGTGGTCGTGCTGGGCACCCGCCGTGAGGTGGAAGCCGGCGACCGGCTGGAAACAACCCTCGCCAAGATCGCCTTCTCGTCCGGCCTGGCCCGCAGTACCAAGCTGGCCGTGCTCGAGAGCTCGCTGACTCGCTACCTCGAGAGCACGCGGCACATACCCGAGCGGCTCTCGCAGGGCCTGCGCGCGCCCTTATCCCGGGGCATGATCCTGCAGAAAGCCGGCGAGCTGCTCAACCTGCGCAGCCAGCTGAACCACTACAACGACCTGACGGACGCGCTGCCCGACATCTTCTGGGACACCGAGGAGAAGCTCGAGACGTACTACGCCAAGATCGGCAAGGCCCTCGACGTCGGCGTGCGCATCAAGACGCTCAACGACAAGATGACGTACGCCCAGGAGGTCGTCGGCGTCGCCCAGGGCGTGCTCGACACCAGCGAGAAGATGTCGAGCGAGGCCCACAGCACCCGCCTCGAGTGGATCATCATCATCCTCATCGCCATCGAGGTCGCCTTTGAGCTGAGGCGGCTGTACATGGAGCGCTACGACGTGTTCCAGGACGAGCTGCTCGCCGAGCTGCGCGCGCTAAGGGCGGAGGTGCGGAGGGGGGAGAAGGGCGAGGTTGTCTCGAAGTGAGGGTCTTGGTGGGGAGGCTGGATGGCAAGTGGAAAATGATACCCAACTCAGAATTACTGCGCCGGTGTTGCTGGTGATAGAATTAGATATAGAATGAAACGCTCTCCGCTTTTCACTTTTTTGTCCTTTGTCCGAGTCCAAGATGGAAGCTGGCCTGGTTAGAAAAGGCTCCCGAGCTCTGTAATCCTCAATCGTCAACTTTTCCTACGTGGTTGCCCGAGTGGATCACAGGCCCTTGGTGTTGAGCGGGACTCTCCTCGAGATTCTTGAAATTCCGCTCAACCGCATGAAGACACAACCACCTATACTTAGCAGAAGGTAAATTAAAATAAAAAATAAAAAAATGCATTACATTGTTTATCCATAACCGCCGTTCTACCTCCATCTCAACCCCTAGGTTACAATACACACAGATACACTCTCCGTTGAAGCAATAGCCACCACGGGGAGGCAAGTAAGCCAAAACAGCCAGAAGCCTGTCTACCACCGTCACTGAATCCCGAGATACCACACTTATGAAGAAGCAAACCCGGACGGAGTAAACACGACATCAACCAGAGGTAGGAACCAAACGCTCTTCGAACTCTCGGGCACCGAAGCCGATCCACTTTAAGTGATAATCAAACCACCCACTCCAAGAACACTAAAATACATAAAAAAGAATACAAAACAATCACGGTTGAATAAAAAGAAATGAACCTCAATCCGCTTCTTTTTAGTGGTAGCAAGCAGGTACCCCTTAACTAGGTACCAAGCTGGTTCAAGCAAACAAACAATTGAAAGTCAAAGTCAACCTCCCCCCCCCCCCCCCGAAAAGAACAAAGCCGCTTCACGAAAAACTCCAGTTTGTCCCCGTCCGCCTCCCTCCGCCCCCCTCCCCCCATTCCGTTCTCGGTATCCCATCCTCCATCCATCCATTAGATCATCCAGATCGTCCCCACGCTCGCTCGCTGTCTTTCTTGCCTTTCTCTCATGTCCCCCTCTCTCCCTCGTCGACTGTCTGTCCTCCCTCACCAACCCCTTCGCCTCCAAGACATACCTGAGATAGGTAGGTAGGTAGGTATTCCGTCTAGAGACAACCGTAACCACCCGCTCCCCTCTCATTCTACCCTCACCACTCCACCTCCCCATCTCACCCCATCCATCACGCAGCAGGTCTACCCAACGAACCCCTCCCCCGCCTGCGGCGCAGGACTCGCCGTCCCCGACGGCGTCGGCGCAGCCTGGATCGGCCGCGGGCTATTCACCCCCGAACCCGCACCATTAACCCCCCCACCCTGCATGCCCGCCGCCCCCACCTTAGGACTAGGCGACACACTGTGGTTATTGTTACCGCCGTTCCCATTCCCGTTATGATTACCCATCTGCATCTTGGCCGCAGCAACCTTGTGCACGTCCATATGTCCCGCCAGCCCAATCCCCGCGAGCCCGACGACCTCGCCCTGCGTGACTTTCCCCATGTGCCCGCTGGCGCGCTGCTCCGCGTCGGCGCGGGCACGCGCCTGCTCCATCACCTGCCGCTGCTGCACCTCGGGCATGACCGTCGCGAAGCCCGTCAGGCTCGACGGCGTTCTGTTCCCGCCGCCGCCGCCGCCGCCACCGCCGCCTCCTCCTTGCATCATGCCTGGGCCGGGCGAGCCGGCGGCGTACTGGCGGGGGACTGCATTCGGCGGCATGCCCTGTCCGGGACTCCCGTAGGGTGGACGGGCGATCTGCTGGTGCTGTTGGGGTGGTGTGGGCGACTGGCTGTATTGGTGCGGAGGCACCTGCGGTGACATGGTCCGGGGCATCTGCCCGCCATTTGTGTAGGGCGAGTAGGGCGGCTGGGGGTGGCCCATGGGCGGTTGGTGTGGAGAATGCTGCGGGTGTGGGGAAGGCTGCCCGTGTTGGGGGTGCGGCTGGATTTGCTGGTGTTGTGGGTAGCCGGCAGGGTAGCCTTGTGGGAATCGGTGGCCCGGGGTGCCGGGCTGCGCCATGTTGTAATTGGCATGCGGCTGCATCCGGGGCTGCGAGGGAGTCCCGGCGAATTGGTGTGGCATGTTGGAATGGCCGTACGGACCCTGGGCTTTGGCCAGTTGGGGTGCATACATGGGCCTGAACTGGGTGCCAGGCGCGGGCCGGGGCTGCACTTGTTGGTGGGGTTGCGGGATGGGGACGCTGGAGGGCGCCCGCGGATACATGTTCTGCCCCTGGGGGCGGACGGGCGTCTGCGGGAAATGCTGTGCGGCCCCGACGGGACGGACCGACGGCGTGAATTGTGCCTGGTACTGGTGATTGGCGTACGGGCCGGAAACGCTCGGCGTCCTGTGCCCTTGGCGTTGATTAGACGTGGCCGCGGCCTGTGCGGCCAACCGGGCGAGCCGTGCCGGCTCATCATCCTCCATGACTCCCCGATACTCGTCCGAGCGGATCTCGATCCGGGTGCTCACGGCCAGATCCGCAAGCTTATCAGAGTTGAGGCGGGCCACCGCGTACGGAGGGAGGGTTTGTATGATTAGAGACAGCTGAGCCTTCAATGTTTCGTAGGTCGTCATCTCTTCTTCGCTTGGCTGGTGCGAAAGGTTGCCGTTACGCAGCATGTCCCCATTAACCGGATCGGCCGAGTAACGGTCCTGGCTGGTTGGTAGGGTGAGGTTTCGGTTGCGCTGGTAGGACGCAAGGGTCTCAATCAGGTCGGAGACCTCCTCGAGAAGATCGTCGACCTCTTTTTCCTCGTCGGATTTCTTGCCCAGCGCATGATCCAGGCTCGGGTCGATCGCCGTTTCATCCCAGTTCTCGATGGCATCCTTGACGCGGTCCTCGTCAATCTCCATGGCCACGGCCGAATCAGCTGTCGTGCCGTCCTCGGTTTCGTCTTCTGGCTCCTCGACATCGGCGATCTTCGCAAAGTTGCGCCGGCCGACGCGCTGCCACCAGATGCGGCTCACCTGGCCCGAAGGGACAATGGCGCCCGAATCATCCTTGCAGGGGGCAAAGGTGGAGAAAGCCCCACGGAACAGTGCCTCCATCTCGGACATCTCGAGTTCGGTCGTGGATGGCTTGACGCCTGCCAGGCTCTGCGCCCGCTCTCTCTGTTTTGTCTTGGCATGGGTTGTTGGCGTGGCATTGCTGTAGTCCAGCCAGTGACCTGCCGAGACGTTCTGCGAGAAGTAAGTCCCTGACCGGTACTTTGACTTTTCGGCCAGCTCGGGGTGATAGAAGGTCAAGACGTTGCTCTTGGTGGTGGTCTTGGGCGCCTTTGGTGGCTGCAGGGGCGGGAGGTTCCGAGGCGAGGGAAACAACTCTCCCAGCGTCAGGGGTCGGCCGTTCTTTTCGCCCGACACGGGTGCTTCAGATAGAATCTTTGTGACGGTGATACCCCTGGGCAAGGGCGCTCCGGCGAATGACTTGGCCGCATTGCGTTGCAGGCTGGTGAAAAGAGGCCTCGCTGTTGGGGCAGCGCCAATCGCTGTGAGAACCAGACTGCCTGTGCCCGGTGCTTGCAGCTGTGCGGGCGTCGATTTCCCGGAAGCCGACCGCGGCACGTTGGGATACGACAGCTCCTGTCTGTAGAGCTCCAACGCCTTGGTCCTGAATGCGATCGTCTTGGCAAGGACATTTGCGTCGCTCGGTGCGCCTGTCTCAAGCTCCTTGACTTGTGCATTCGCGGTTTGGACGACGTCGGACACCAGGTCATCCAGCGCCTCGTATGTGCCCTGCGTCACCTTGTCGGCGATGCTAGGGGGCTTGCTACCGTCCTCCGACTTTGCCCGTTTCGAGGATGGTTCGCCATCGGGAAGCAAATCGGGAAGAGGGCGCTTGAGGACGGACGGGGTGTTGGTGTCGTGCCTGGGGTGGATGAAGTTAGCATCGAGATGGAAGAGAGGGGGCAGGGAGCGGCGGATGCAATTGAGCGGCCGGCGCAGCAGGGGGGATGGCGGCGACACGGCGCATACCTTTGCAAAACACCAAAGAAATCGCGGACCAGCGATTTGCGGTCCTGCAAAGCGTGCACGCCATTGACGGGCAGCTTGGGCGGGCTGGCGCGGTCGAGATGGGGCTCGTTGTCGTCGCTTGATTCGCGCTTCCGCTTGGTGGAGGAATTGATGGAAGCGGGCGAGTCTGGACGCGACAATGGGGCGACGCCGTTGGCCTGGGGCGCGAGGACCGCGGGGGACGCCATGGCGGGAGAGGTGCCGCGGGATGGGCCGTCGAGGTCGAACCCCGAAGGTGGGAGTCGGGTGCGAGGTGGGATGATGGGGTTGGCGTGGTGGTTGGTTTTGCTGGGTCTGTCGCGATGCGCGTCGGCGAAAGGGAGGGCGCTGCTGCGTGGGACCGTGGGACCGTCACTTGCAGGGCCAAAAAGTTTTGTCGGCGGCGGGCCGGCACGTTGGGCGGAGAAAAGGCGGGCAAAACGGCTGCACGCGATGGAGAGACAATGGCCAGGGTCGATTACAGCCGGGCTTCAACTCGGCAGGTGGCATCCGATGGCCATTTCCTCAAATGCAGCGGCAGGCTTCAGAGCGAGGAGGAAGTCGGAGGCTGCGGTTGCCAGAGTTGGTTCCAAAAAGCCAGCGCGAGGCTAGTCTGCGCTAGTGCCGCATGCGGCAACTAGTGGGGCGCTGTGCCATGAACGCGTGCACGTGACATTTAGTGTGCTGCGTTAGGTAAGCGAGCTTGTCTTGACTCTACCACATCCTGGAGCTCTCCCTGTTCAATCAATGCTCGCCAACCTGGAACTGAAGAAGAAGCACCAGAACTGGGTAGTATTGTTCGATGTTGGGGTGAAGAAGTGGAAGAGGTCTGGGGCCCGCGAAACCCAGGCTAAATACAGGAGCCTTGTGCCATGCAACCGCGCCTTCCAACAGAACCTAGAAAATATTCATCGATCAGCTATGGACATCCTACCCCCCTTGCGCCCCACCAGCATCGAAGTGGTCGTCAATAAACGACCAATCCATCTAGCCCAGCAGCCCGGACCACAACTATTGAGTTCCGAAAATTGCCAAGTTTGCAGCGCCGCAAGCTTCTTGGTAAGATCAGGGGATCAGAGCTCCTCGGATTCTCGGGTGTGTTTGGTGATCAAGACGTTTGTATACCTTAGCCACACTGTTTCATCAGCTTGTCGCCGTCGACTTGGAAGTACCTCTCTCGTCGGCATCACCGGAGACCTGTAACTGTTCCGATCCGGCCCCGGTTCCAGTCCGTGATATTTAGAATCTAGAACCCAGCTGCGGCCGAAGCTCTGTTTCCGGGGCGGTGCCTACTAATTTCCAAGCAATGCAATCCGGGCGGTCAAGTCACGCGAGCACCATCTATGGATACCACCGTTGCTGTTTACAACGGTACATTCGCATCTTGCCAAAAGAAGAGAACTCCGAGTCACCTTCGCTTCGTGCACCGAGATCGCTGCGATCTGGACTCGGCTAGTTGCATCATCTGCCCGATATACTCATAGCCCGCCTTGGCACCGCGCTAGGCCACCGGTTCCGGGTCCATCAGCCCCTCACTTCCGCAGCGCAGCTCCGCGATTGATGCTTCTGACACCGACTGCGGGGTCCTGAATTTTTCTCGTCTGCTCCGATGCCCCTCCATGGCCCACGTCGCCCCCCCACAAAACAGCTCCCTTACCTGCTGCCCCCAGCCCACATCTCCTTCTCCCGTCTCTGAGAATTCTCCATCCCTCCCACCAAGCTTCATCACCACCAACTTGAGTCCCCCCCATCCCAAGTCACCCACCAAACCATCCACAATGGCCGCCAGCACCACCCAGGGCGCGACCTACGCGCTGCCCGAGGCGCACAAGCAGGTTCGCCCCCCTCGTGCCCTGCTGCCGGATCGCCCGGTTGTCTGACTCACCGCCTGTAGATGCTCGAGACGTCGCTGCTCGACTCGGACCCTGAAGTCGCCGAGATCATGGTGAGCATTGCTCCTCGCTGGCCACGTGTCGGGCTCGCCAATTAACCTCCCCCCCCCTTAGAAAAATGAGATCCAGCGCCAACGCGAGTCCATCATCCTCATCGCCTCGGAAAATGTCACGTCCCGCGCTGTCTTCGACGCCCTCGGCTCCCCCATGTCCAACAAGTACTCGGAGGGCTACCCAGGCGCCCGCTATTATGGCGGCAACCAGCACATTGACCAGATCGAGACCCTCTGCCAGAGGCGTGCCCTCGAGGCCTTCAACGTCGACGGCGCCAAGTGGGGTGTCAACGTCCAGTGCCTGAGCGGCAGCCCGGCCAACCTCCAGGTCTACCAGGCCATCATGCCTCCCCACGGCAGGCTGATGGGTCTGGACCTCCCCCACGGTGGCCATCTCAGCCACGGCTACCAGACTCCCCAGCGGAAGTAAGCGTCTTTCCCAGTCCGTCATCCTCCTGCGCGGTTGCTAACACAGTTCAAGGATCTCGGCCGTCTCGACCTACTTCGAGACCATGCCCTACCGCGTCGACCTCGAGACGGGCATCATCGACTACGACACACTCGAGAAGAACGCCCAGCTCTTCCGCCCCAAGATCCTCGTTGCAGGCACCTCGGCCTACTGCCGCCTCATTGACTACGAGCGCATGCGCAAGATCGCCGACTCGGTTGGCGCCTACCTGGTCGTCGACATTGCCCACATCTCGGGCCTCGTCGCCTCGGGCGTCATCCCCTCGCCCTTCCACTACGCCGATGTCGTCACCACCACCACCCACAAGTCGCTCCGTGGCCCCCGTGGCGCCATGATCTTCTTCCGCAAGGGCGTCCGGTCCGTCGATGCCAAGACTGGCAAGGAGACGCTCTACGACCTCGAGGACAAGATCAACTTCTCCGTCTTCCCCGGCCACCAGGGCGGCCCCCACAACCACACCATCACTGCGCTCGCCGTCGCCCTCAAGCAGGCTGCCAGCCCCGAGTTCAAGGAGTACCAGCAGAAGGTGGTCTCCAACGCCAAGGCCCTCGAGAACAAGTTCAAGGAGCTCGGCCACAAGCTCGTGTCCAACGGCACCGACTCGCACATGGTGCTCCTCGACCTCCGCCCCCTCGCCCTCGACGGCGCCCGTGTCGAGGCTGTCCTGGAGCAGATCAACATTGCCTGCAACAAGAACGCCGTCCCCGGCGACAAGAGCGCCCTCACCCCCGGCGGTCTGCGCATCGGCACCCCGGCCATGACCAGCCGCGGCTTCGGCGAGGCCGACTTTGAGCGCGTCGCTACCTACATTGACGAGAGCATCAAGATCTGCAAGGAGGTGCAGGCCGCCCTGCCCAAGGAGGCCAACAAGCTCAAGGACTTCCGCTTCAAGGTCGCCAGCGGCGAGGTTGCCCGCATCAACGAGCTCAAGAAGGAGATCTCGGACTGGTGCCACACCTTCCCCCTCCCCGTCGAGGGCTGGCGCATGGACGCTGGTCTCTAAGTAGATAGCGACCATGTGTTACTCAGAAATGTTCAACAACACACGGGTGGCCTAGTAGCCGTCTCAATTTCTTGTCTTTTTTCATTACGGTATGCATCTAGAAAAGGAGGTGCTCAGGGATGGCCATCTCAACGAATCATGGATGCATGGGGAGCAAAACGGGAATCGGAAAATCACTCATCGTGCAAATCATTTCATCAGGCGTTTGCATCATGGGTGTCTTGGTCATCAACTTACCAGTTTCGGTACCGGGAGGAGTCTGGTTATTTATACCTTGTGTGTTTAGTCTTAGTTGGGAGGCTGCTTCAACGCGGTTGGTTATACCGATATCATATGCAATTGTGAATACACTATGAGTGGAAGTGCTGTCTGATGTTGTCATGAGCAGCGGGAGTTGAGGCTGCTGTTGGTCCAGTCTGGTGCTATGACGTTGACGTCTGAGAGCGGAGAGGGCTTTGACAAATATGGGGATCGACACAGGGATGACTTTACATCTGTCTTGTTTATTTGATGTCGTGTACATACATGTACACGCTGTGGTCGACAGCAAACTGAACATCATTGAATCTACCTAGTATTTTGGGAAATGGTCAGGGCCGGTGACCAAATGGCTACGAAGCTAGGTCGACGTGACTTGTTTGAAAGCGGCTATATAGAGCTACACAACAGGACACTTCTGAAAGGCCAGAAGAAGAAGTAGAAATAGCCCAAGAAGCTCCCTACCCAGCTAGTTGACCCTGACGATCGAGAGAGAAAAGATGGGCTCCAGGTCCATAAATTCATCCGCCATCCCATTCGATCCGATGCTATCCCCCCTCGAAATGTCAAGTATATATATATATGTATATGTACACAAAAGAAAACAAGTCCACCTCCAAAAGAAAGAAAGTAAGCAAGCAAGAAAGACAAGAAAACCAGACAAGAAAACCGCGCGAGACAACTCTTCTCAAGAAGAAGGGAAAAAATGTTATATGCAAAGGCCTGCTGCTGTTGCTGTGCCGTGCCGTGTTGTGTCGTCGTCGTGCCCTACCCTCAGACTCCAGAATAAAACCCCCACGTACCCCCGCCAGCTCCCGTTCGTTCGTTCGTTCGTTGGGGGAGGGAAAAGACGGGGATGAGTAAGGAGAAGAAGAAGAATAATAATAATAACCCGGCACCCGCATCTGCAA
>MU854628.1:0-12992 GCA_033296685.1 Parachaetomium inaequale | reverse complement strand
AAAAAAAAAAAAAAAAAAAAGAGTCCATTATCCATCCAGCCCAGACCAGACCAAACAATCCATACCTCATCGTAGACAACCCGTCCGTCCATCCACCCATGCCTGAAGGGGAAAAGTCGAGAATACAAAAACACTTTCATCCTGATCGATCCCCTTGCCCATCTTGATTGATCACCATCCCGCCTTGAATCGCCATCCCGCCTTGAACCGCCATCCCATGCTACCGGTTCATCCGAGTACCCATGCCCAGCCACCACCCTCATACCAACCTCCATCCTCATCCCCATACCAGTCCCCAACCCACCCCGCTCCCCGTCTTGTGTCTCGCTCAGTCCACGCACGGGTGTTGTGTTAGTCAGGAGGTAAAACAAATGAATAATTTCACCTCTGCTCCAAACTCTCAGGACTCATCATCCCCATCACCCCCTCATCCTTATCCGCCGCCGTCGTCGTCCTCGCCTGGCTCGCCCCCTCCGCAGTGGCAGCCGCACCAACAGCAGCAGCGGCAGCGCTATCCGCCCTCTCCAACCCCTGCACAGCACCATTGCCCCCCCCACCACCACCACCACCACCGGCAGAGGAGGCAGAAGGCGGAAGAAGAGCCGGCCCTCCCTTGAGACCAAGCTGCCCAGCCTTTTTCTTCTCCGGCGACAGGCTGCCCCCTTTCCCATTCCCGCCCCCATTACCAGCGGTATTACCAGCGGCATTAACACCGTCGGTAACCTGCGCGGCCCCGGACTCCAACTTCTTCTTCTTCTTCGCCAGGGCGATCTGCTCCCTGGGACTCCTCTTCTGCGGCGAGACAATCTTGCCCGTCGCGCCCAACCTCGGCCGCGCGCGGCGCTGTTTGGGCGGGAGGTCCTCGTCCTCGAGCAAGGGCGCGTCGCCGTTGGCGTGCAGCTTGGCGAGGAAGAAGTTCTTGACCAGGCCGACCTGTTCCTGGATGGACTCGCGCGTGACGGGGTCGGAGGGCGGGAGGGGCTCAAAGAGGTCTTCGGTGCCCGGCCCGCCCGCGCCGCCGCCGGCGGTTTGTGTTTGCATCTGGTACTGGCTGCGGACGCGCGACTGGAGGAGGTGCAGTGGGACGGACAGCATCTCCAGGCCGAGGTCCTTGTCGAGGCCGAGGGCCTTGAAGCCGAAGAAGTCCTCGCCGAGCTCTTCGGCAAAGTCGCCGCCGACGAACTGCTCGCTGCCGTCGTTGAAGGCGCCGGACCCGTCGGCGCCGCCGTCGGTGAGGGCCGGGCGGAGCAGGTCGGCGAGATGGGCCTTCATGCGCTCGTGGATCTGGCCGAGCTTGTTGCCGAGGCGGTCGACGTCGTCGCGGGCGTAGCCCTCGAGCGAGTCGACGTCGTAGCCGTTCTCGTTGAGCGTGTGCAGGATCACCTCCTCGGGCGTGAACCGTGGCTGGGAGCGGGCGCCTCGCTCGGCGAAGACGCCCGCCGCCGGCTTCTTCTCGGCTTCCCGGTAGACGTTGAAGGTGCGGACCAGTTTCTGAAAGTAGTCCCCTGCAATATCTGTTACCGTGTCGAGGGCGGACGGCTGCAGCTCCTCGAAGCCGGCGTGGTAAAAGATCTTGGCCACGGAGCGTTGCATTGCCAGCCTGCAGGTTTCGTGCGCCATGACGGGACCCTCGCCGGCAAGGAATGCAGGCTCGACGTCGGCCTCTAAAAAGGGCTCCGGGTTGTATTTGGGAAATTGATTAGTGTACACCTGTTCATGTCAGTGGCTGCTGGTATCTGGGTCACGACAAGTCGACTTACGTGAGACTGGATCTGCATTTGCTTGACGACGCTGACCTTGGAGCAGAGCTTGCGGGTTTCTTGCATCTGCCGCATGTTGGCATCGAACCTGCTCGCAAGGCGGCTCTCTGGCGAGAGGAAGTGGCCAGGGGGGACCAGCCGGAGCATGTCTTCATGTTGGTTGATGACATGCCCCTCGCCGTCCTCGATCCATTGGAGCTTTGGGTCGATGTCTGGAATGATGGTCTGGGGCTCATAGTACGACGGGATCGTCCGGTCGACCTCGTCTTCCATGCCCTCAGCGAGTGTCTCGGGGGCTTTGGCCCCGTCCTTGGAGCCCGCGGCCGAAGCATCGAGGTGTGAACCGTGGATAATACCAAGGGCCTCGGCCTCCCGCCTAGACTTGAGGAAGCGGCGCATCCCTGCCTTGTTCCTCAAGGGCGCGAGCTCCTCGACGTTGAGCTTGTTGCCCGCAAACAGCTGGTAGCGCTCCTTGGCGACGAGGGCCCGGTCCTTTTTGGTGACCTGCTTCCAGATCTTGTAGGCGTCGTCCTCGTACGCCTGTTCGGCCGCCTCCCCCAGGGCTTGATCGAGGGCCATGCCGTTTAATGACGGGCCGTCGATGTCCATGGCGTCGGCATTGCTAACGCCGGATTGGCCGTTCGCGCCGCTGGGGGTCAGCGAGCCGCCGATTGGTGGTGTACCGAAGCCGATGCTGCTGTCCACCTCGGAACCTTCCCGGTGGGTTTTGGCGAGAATGCCGTTGAGCTGCAGCAACGGCTTCTGCTCCAGGTTTGGGGTCCCCTCCTTTCCCTCTTTCTGGTCGGACGGGGCTTTCCGGGATTTGTTGGTGCCCTTTGTGCCGGCCGTGCGACCTCGAGAGGACATTATCGGTTCGTCGTCGCTGTCGTCGCCGGCGTCGTCCTCGCCGCCGTTCTGCTTCCGGCGCTCTTCCGCCTCGACCTCTGCTCTCGGCCGGATGGTGAGGTCCGGGATGAGCGGGATGAGCTTCTCGGCCTCCTTGCGCATGCCGTTGGCCATGCGGCGGAGCGGGTGGCCCATGTCCTGGTTGTACTTGAGGCAATTGTCCCAGATGAGGTTCAGATCGGTCACGAAATCATTCTTGGACTTGAACTGGAGACCCTTGAGCTTCTTGGTCATGGTCCCGAGGTCCATAGGATGTTTGATGACTACGACGGTGTTAGCAGGCTTCCGGCCCAGAGTCAATATGGATGCAACGTACAGTTGTAGTAGTCGGGCGCATCCCGCTTGTTGACCCTGTTCAGGAACGGGGTCGAGTATTCGGTGTGCGCCTTGAGCTCGCTGAGCACCTTCTCGAAGGCCTCGTACAGCTCCTCCTGGCCGACGTTCTCCTCGCTGGCCCACTTGCTCCTATTCTTGCGAACCTCGTTCATCAGCGACCGGAGCTCGGCGTCGGAGGCGCGCACTTGGTCGCGCTTCATGTCTATCCTGGCGATGAGGTGCTTCAGGGTGAGGCTCGACGCGCCGAGGTTCGCGTTGCTGAGCGAGCCGTGGTTCTGGCCCGGCTGGCTCGTGTGGCTGTGGCTCGTCTTGTCCATCTCGGCCTGCAGCTGCTTCTCCGACTCTTCGAGCTGCTGCTGCTCGAGCATGGCCGTCCGGTCGTTCTCGAGCGTGTAGAAGAGCGTGTGGAAGCTCTGCTTGGCGGCCACCTCGGTCGCATTGCGCGCCTCCTCCAGCTCTTTGCGCGCGTCCTCGGACGACTTGGCTTGTGTTTGCGATCCATCTTCGCGCGTCTTGTCGGCATGTCGCCCGGGCGACGGGATGGAGTGGACCGGCGAGCTGCCGGACTTGGACGGCGACAGCAGGGTGCGGGCGGCGGCGTCATTGGCGTGTTTGGAGTGTAGGTCGCGTGATGTCGGCGCGGCATCTTCTTCCTCGTCGTCGTCATCGTCGTCGTCGCCGTAGTCGTCTTCGTCGATGACGCGCTTCGCCTTCTTGCGGGGCGGCTCCTGGGCCGGCGCGTGGTCGGTCGCGGGGAGCAGCAGGGGTGCGGGCGGCGTCGGGGGCCGCTTGAGGGCGTCAAGGCCGGCCTGGTTGTATTCGCCGTTGTCGCCAAACAGCAGCGCGAGTCGCCCCTCGGCGCGTCGAAACAGATTCGCGAATTCGGCGCGTCGATGGTCGTCGTCGGGGTCGGCTGCCTCAGGCATCAGCGCGAGTGGATTGTCGCTCGGCGTCTGGGTCGGCGCCGGGCCGTCATCCACAACGCCGTGGTGCATTCGGCTGCCGTTTGCCTGGCTCGAGTTCGGCGTGTGCCAGGCATGCTGGCCGTTGGTGATGGACATTTTTCCGGGTCCGGAATGGCGAGGGGGAGCGTCGTCGCTCGGTCGCCATGCGCCGGAAACGCGCTCGTAGTCAGCCGGCACCGGGGCAATCCAGGGCGTCAGAGTCACATGGGCGGAAAGCGCGGCGTCGGGAGAGGCGGCTGGTGGATTTTGGGGGCAGTCGGCGATGCGGTGGTTGCGTCCCGATGGTTTCTGCGATGGCCGATTTTGGAGCGAGTTGGACGTGAGGTCAACTTCGGAAGCAGGCTTCTGCCGTTTCTGGACAAGGGGCGCTGCTTTTGCTGGCGTTGCGCACTAAGAGGTACTTCAGGGGCGCCTGCGGTGCTTTGTCGCCTTGTCGACAGCACCACTGCTGCGTGTTAAAGATTGGCTGTCTGGGAGTATGAAGCTTGATTGGCTTCCCAATGTTGTTTCGCGATTTGCGCACTTCAATTCGAAGTTCGGTTGATGCACCTGGACAGTCTGAACGTGTACCCGTCGATGTCGGGGAGAGGTGGAGATCACGTGACATGCCTCGCTGGTGCTTGGGAGACTGTAGAGTGGCAATTTATCAAGGGTGATTCAATCAAACGACGAGATGGACGTGCTAATCCGGGTGTGGTAGGGCTAGCCAGCCAGCCAGCTTTTAGGTTGTGGGTAAATTTGGTTGCTTGTTAAAAGAGACAGCGCTGTTCTGTTGCGGTCTCGCGACGTGCAGCAGGGATTGATTGGAAAGGGCGAGCTTCTCGAATCTGAGCGGGCGCTCGTTGATGGCGAAGAAGCAGCCCCCACTTGCCCCAGGCCGCGGCCCCGGATCAGCTTCCCTGCGTCAGCCCCAGGCCTTTGTTAGCGCCACAGCTCCCTCCACCCGCCTGTGAGGCTGGAGCTCCAGGGTGTGGCAGCCTTGTGAGGCCCTGAATGGATCTGACACTTGCACCGACCGACCCAATCTCGAGCATCCTTCGTGCGACTCAACAATTAACCACCTTACCGACAATCACCGACAATGACGGCCAGCACCCTGTGACATCTCGCGCCGATTTGCATGCCGGTCATCCCAGAACATCAAAGCAAAGCTACCACGCCATGAGGATACGCCTCCCCTTTGCAGGTGCGTTGACCTCCCAGTACCTTGGTTCTCGCTGCGACAGCTGCATTCCTAGCTCTATCGAGCAGACCGATCCCCACCTAGACAACAATAACTAACACCCGACCCTCCCCTTCTCAGGCGTATTCGCCCTCCTCCTCCTCCTCGCCGCCTACGCCGGCCTCACCCCCAACACCACCACCGCAATCCCCATAAACGACAAAGCCCTGCACCTCCTCACCTTCCTCCTCCTAACCGTCGCCTTCTACTGGGTCGTCGACACGAGCCGCCGGCGCACCACCCATCTAACACTGGTCGTGTGCACGGCCGGCCTGGGCGTCGGCTCCGAGTTCCTGCAGGCGTTCCTCCCCAACGGCCGCACCTTCGACTTCTTCGATGTCATCGCCAACCTGGTCGGGTCGCTGGTCGGGCTGGCCGCGTGCTCGTGGTATCATAAGCGGATGCTGGAGCGGAAGAGGTTGAGGAAGTATACGGCTGTGCCGACGGGGGAGGGGGGTGCGCAAGGGGAGGAGGATTTGGAGCTCGGGGAGGGGCCGGGGATTGGTGGCGGGAGGGTTTCTGATGGGGAGCATGAGGAGGGTGTGAGTGGGGGTAGTAGCGGTGCCGGTGCGGGTGGGGGGCTGCGGGCCGCGACGCTGGAGGAGGAGGTCGACAACTGGGATGAGAACGCCGTTGATGCGTGGGACGAGGACGACGCGGGTGATGTGGGCGTCTCCGTCTCCGCGCCGGCGGCTGGAAAGGATGTCGAGGCTGCGGGCGACAAGAAGCGCGCGGATTGACCGCGGTACTCGAAACGGCGGCGATGGGATGACTCTGCTGCGCCAGCGCGGCATGTATGGATAACGGTTTGCAATGTCTCTGGCGTTCCTGCAATCACTTTTCGCTCCTTTTAGAATGGGCTGGGACGGGACGGCGGTGTTGGAGTTGGGCATAACTGTATGAGGAAACGCGGATATGGAGGCATGACATCTGGCACGGATACCATCAGATCTTGGTTGGACGCCTGCAACATGGGCAATGTACGACTATATTTACGCTCTCTAAAATCCAAAGCCCTCCTTATGATACCAAACGGACCGCCCCTTGTTGACCCAGACGCCGAGGTGTGCCCTCAGCTCTCTGGCCATCTCGTTGGGGCCGCACACGAGCACCGCAACCCGCTCCTCCTGGCCGTACTTGAACAGGTCGTCGACCATCGTCTGGAGGTCGGGCCGCCTTCGGTTGTGCTGGGATGTGTACCGGCCCCGGCGGGCGTCCCTATGCATGGCGGTCATTTCCACTTCGCCGTCCGCATCGGTGCGGCTAACCGCCGCTCTTTGCCTCAGGAGCTCTGTCCCTTCTGGGTCGGCCATGTCGCCCGTGATGTAGAGGTGGATATTGCCGTCCTTCAAGAGCGCCTGGGCCTCCTTCCCGGTCACGGCCCAGGTGGCATCGCCCGCGCCTCGGATAGCCCACGCCATCTCCACCCTCGCCGATGGGTTTTCGTGGACGATGGCGCGGTATAGCGGGAGGGTGAAGGTTGCGCCGACGCCGCCGGCAACAAGCAGGATCCGGTCAAAGTTAGTGCATAGCTTGGCGAGGCGGCTAGCCGCTCCGTAGGGACCCTCGATTGACAAAGGTATCTTGTTCTCGTTTGTGCTGTTGATGTTGCTAGGCCTCGCTGCGCCTGCCAGCCGCCCCAAAGCCGCCGTCATCGGACCACCGCAGTGACGGGCAACCAAGGTCAAATCCCCGCTCTCCTCGTCCACGGAAGCGACGGTAAAGGGGTTGAACAGGAATTCAAACAGCAGGTGTGAGATGGAGGCGGCGCTCATCGACTTGCGGGCCGCAGCCGGGATGCTGAGGTAGATGTGGGATCCAGGGCTCGCACGGAAGCGGTTGACCTTGGAATGGGGGATCTTGGCCGAGATCTTCACGAGGTTCGTGCCCGAAATTGACTCCACCGTCGCGTGCCCCGTCACGGTGTCCAGCTTCCGGGAAGCCAGGTCGAGGAAGAAGACGCCAAGGGCCTCGAGCAAAAACATCCTGGCTGGGGCGGCGTGGATCATGAGCTGAAAGGGGACGATGATCCCCGCGACCAGGTGGATGATAAAGAACAACCGGTACGAGTATCGACGGACCGGCCGGAGAGCGGTTGAGACGAGCAGCATCAGGCCGCCGAAGCCCATGACTCCGGAGAGAACGACCGGGTCAACTAGGCGGTCGAGGCGGTCTGTCTGGACGAAGAAGTTGAGGTAGAGGGCCGCATGGAGGCACAGGAGCATGGTGGTGATGCGCGCGAGCACCCGGTGCCAGCGGTTGACCTGCTCGTGGGAGGACCGGAGAAGATAGGCCACGGGGTTCAAGGACTTGAGTGCCAGGAGGTATTGGAGCGGCCATTGGGAGATGGCAACGATACCGAGTCTTTTTGTCAAGTGCAGGTAGTCTGCAGATGTCAGCCGCGTGAGAGTGCGAGTAGCGGCAGCAGCGCTTACCCTCCCCAGTCTCCAACACACAGAGAAACAGAAGCCAGGCGGCCCACAGAATTCCGACAAGCCATTCTGTCCGCTTGTTAGCCTCATGTCTCTTGAGAACCGTGAATAAACAAGGCTGAGAGCGGCCACATACGATCCCGCTGCCCCAAGACCATCCCCGCCGCCACAACATCCTCGCCCAACCACCACTGGGCCGTCCGTGACCGGGAACTCCAGGTCCCCGCGTTGCTATTCCGGCGGTCCTTCAGGACCGGGGAGCTCGGGACAGCGGCGTAGTGGCCCTTCGAACCCCTCGAACTGAGAGCCCGCTTCCATAACCTGCACAGCAGGACGACGGCAACGGGGACCAAGGCCGACAGCTGGGCGTAGAGGGCGTACTTGTCGAGCGTCTGGCGGCGCACCTGCTTCTCGGCCGTCGACAGGTCGAGGAAGTGGTAGTCGGGCCACGCCATGGCGCCGGCCTGTCTCGTCTGGGCTTGGCAGAGGGTGGGAAAAAGAGGTCGAGAGCGCCCAGCCTGGTTGAGAGAGAGACGGCGCTGGGCTGAATTTCAACCATTCATCAATGCGTCCACTGTTCGGGGAATGCAAACTGGAAGTGGGCCCTGCCTGGGCCAAGCCATGTGGGTTGTGGAACGGCGGGACAGGGGCCGCTGCGGAGATTAACGGGGCGCTATTGATTGGCTATGGGCTCCACTCCGCTGCATTCGACACCTTTGGCGCTGTTTGTTCCTGCTTGGTCGAGAACGAATTCGCGACCTGGACTTCTCTCAGCTGAAGGCCTGGCTCGAGCCTGGCCAACTCCTTCAAATGATTCCGCGACGTCAATGCAGGAACCCTCGAGACGGGAGGTTGTCGGGTCCATGCATCAGCCACCCGCTGCCAGTTCCCGCCAGTTACAACCGCGCCTTGACGGTGCACTCAATCTCGACGTCGCTGCTCTTCGGAAGCTGGTGAACGAACAGCCACGCAAGTCCAGCACCGGTACCCCGCCAAATCGGTCAGCTTGGCTTAATTCTCTGGCCTGGCCTAACAGAGGGATTACGTCTGAAACTTGCCGACTTGGGCTGCCACACAAAGAACTCGTCGTAGACCTCGTCTATTGCCCATGTCGGTCAGAAAGACATTATTCACCTTGACCACGTTCTGGAGGCTGCTGCCCGCTGCCTCGAGCACGCACGGCGGCCAGGTTCTTGAGTGCTTGGCGCTACCACTAGTCTCAGTATATGGGATCAACCTGTAAAGCCAGGATCCATGCAGGCATACCGTCCGATCTTTGACGCTGCCCTCGACGAATTTAGGTTTGGGGGTCGACGCCGAGGGAGCCGGAGCAGTAGACGATGCCGTTGTACTTGACGGCGTGCGACAGCTGCGGGATCGGCTTCGGCGCCTTGATGGTGAGGACTGCGGCTGAGGCTGACATGACGTGTGAATTTCGATCTTCTTGTGGTTGATGGGGTGAGCCGGAGGCTGTCGAGGTCGGGCGACAGCAGCGGGTCCGATTCATAAGGCCAATCTCGCACTGGCGATGTAGTTATTCCAGGTTGGGGGCTGGGTCACATGCGAGATGCATGCCTTTTCGAGATATATCTCACCTTTCACCTCTCACCTCTCACCATGAACCACAGGCCTCCCGGGCTCGCCTGAGGCATGGCGGACAACCCCCCGTCAGGTCCGTAGCGAGGCCAATCGCAGCACCGCCAAGGACGACTCAGCCCCTGCCGTGATCAGGTCGCAGTCAGCAGCGGGGTACCTAGTTATTACAAGTATCTAGGGCTGTTGAAGACATCGTCGCGCTCAAGATGATTTTCTTGTCTCCCATTTCTACATCATAGGGCGCAACGGCCTCATATCAGGATGGAGACCTTCGACTGTGTTGTGATCGGCGCTGGTGAGCCGTTCTCTGGGTACTATATCAGTTGTGACGCCGTGACAATGCTGACCACTTGACAAAGGATGGTACGGACTGGGCGCGGCCAAGCAGTACCACTTCACCCACCCTGATGACTCCCTGGTGGTGTTCGACGGCCAGTCGACGCTGGGCGGCACCTGGGCCGCCGAGCGCCTGTACCCCCAGCTGAAGAGCAACAACCTGCACGGGACGTACGAGTACCCCGACTTCCCCATGAGCACCGCCAGGTTCAATGTCAAGGCCGACACCCACATCCCCGGCGAGGTCATTCATGACTATCTCAAGGCCTACGCTGCCGAGTTTGGCATCGACGAGCATATCCGGTTGCGGACGAGAGTCCTGTCCGCCGAGCATCTAGACACGGCCGAAGGGGGCTGGTTCTTGACCATTACCTCCTCGGACGCCGATGACAAGCAGGAACCGAAGCGTGTCAGGGCACGCCGGCTCATTGTCGCCACAGGGCTGACCTCGGAGGCCTTCCTCCCCCATTTCGAGGGCCAGGAGACCTTCGGCGGCCGTGTTTTCCACGGCAAGCACTTCCAGCACAACCGCGACACGCTGGATACCGCCAAGTCGGCCGTGGTGTTCGGCGGCACCAAGTTCGCCTGGGACGCGGCCTATGCCTACGCAACCGCAGGCGTACAGACGCACATGGTGATCCGATGTGAGCCTCGCCACGCAAGCGAGGTGCTGCAGTAGCTGACAGACCCACGCAGCATCCGGCCACGGACCCTGTTGGATATCGCCTTCACATGTGACGCCGCTAAAGAAATGGATTGAGAAGCTTGCCAGTACGGTCCCATTCCAGTCCTTTCCACGACCCACAGTCTCTGACATGGATATTTGACTCTTAGATATCCGCGCCCTCACCTGGTTTAGCCCCTGCGCATGGGGCAAGGCGGACGGGTTCGTCGGCATCCGCAAGTTCTTGCACGGCACCGCGCTGGGGCGCATGATCGTCGACGCCTTCTGGAGCGTCCTCGGCGGCGACGTCCTGGCGGTGAACAAGTACGATTCCCACCCGGAAACCGCCCGGCTCAAGCCGTGGCTCCCCGCCATGTTCGTGGGCACCAGCTACAGCATCCTAAACTACGACACCGACTTCTTCCAGCTCGTCCGCGACGGCAAGATCCGCGTCCACATCAGCGAGATCACCCACCTCAGCCCGGGCAAGGTCCACCTCTCAGACGGCGTCCAACTCGACGCCGACGTGCTCCTCGCCAACACGGGCTGGAAGCACGTCCCACCAGTCCAGTTCCTCCCGGCGGGCATCGACAGGGAGCTCGGCCTGCCCCACGTCCCCGACGCCACCCCTCCCCCAGAAGACCTCGCCTGCCAGCAGCCCCTCCTCGAGGAGACAGACAACCAAATCCTGGCCGCCTTCCCCCGGCTGCGCAACGAGCCCGTCTGGAACAAGTCATACATCCCACTAACAGCGCAGAAAGGCACCACCAGCCACGACACCATCACCCCCTGCACGCGCCTGACACCCTTCATGCTGCACCGCTTCATGGTGCCGCCGTCGGCGCGCTTCCTGCGCACGCGCGACGTGGCCTTCATCGGGATGGTCTCCAACTTTAGCAACGTCATCACGGCGCATATCCAGGGGCTGTGGGTGGGCGCGTATTTTGCGCGGCAGCTCTCCTCCGTGGACCTCCGCGGCGACGACGGCAATACAGGTCCGAACGGGGACGTGCTCGACGCGCTCCACCGCGAGGCGCTGCTGCATAACCGCTTTGGGCGCTGGCGGTACCCCGTCGACTGGGGCAGCGGCGGGCGCGCGCCGAGTTTTATTTTTGATGCGGTGCCGTATCTGGATATGCTGCTGGGTGATTTGGGGGTTGAGACAAGACGCAAGGGGGGGGTGTTCGCCGAGGTGTTTAGTCCGTATGGGCCGGAGGACTATCGGGGGGTTAATGAGGAGTGGGCGGCGGCGAGGGGGCGGGCGCAGGCGTAGGGTGTGGGGTGCTATGTGATGGTATATGTACGGCTGGTATATACCGAAGTAGGTGTCTTGACGTCTCCGTTCGGGTCGGTTACTCGATCTTCCATGTTCTGCGGCTCGGAGGGACTGGAGGCACAATGGGTCTGGTTAGGGTCGTTGAGAGTGTATCACTTCGGCTGTGAATTAGGAGGAGGTCTGCACCCTTACTTGGGTCTCACATCCTGCTGTTAACGTTTTCGGGTTATCGAAGCGAGTGAAAGAGACGCAGAACACGCTCGTGCTTGGCCCCGGTGCTGGATAGTACGGAAGAGACCCGCGGATCACTGGATGGTCAGGAAATGGGTTCTGGTACAGAAACGGGAGGTCTTTTGGGAGTTGATATCTAGATTCCGGAGAGGGTTCAAGGGGTTCCAGGTTGTCGCCGTCACGACGCTGGTGGGGGTACATGTATAATTCAACCCTTGTTCATCCCTAACTTCAAAAATCAAAACAAAATAAGGGAGACAGAAAAAAGGAAAATATAAGGGAAGGGGGAAAAAAAAAAAAAAAAGAAGGAGAAGAGAGAGAAGGAGAAAAGAAGCTAGAGAAGAAGAAGAAACCCTAGGTATCTCTTTCTTCTTCTCTTCTCCTCGGGTCAGCCGGCTTGTTAACGAAGAAACAAGGGAGGCACTTGAGAGCACCGATACCAGCTATTACCAGATACGGTTAGCCTGATGCATATTACCGATACGCCGCGGATGCGATTTTTCGGTGCAATTTACTCCGAACGATGCAAAAGTTCTGTAACACACTCTCGAACAACTCTCCCACTTTCTCCTCACTCACCCTCGCACTCGGTGCCCGCGTCGCAACACAGCCAATTCAATGCGCCACCGCACCCTCCTCACCAGCGCATTGCGCGCCAATGCCGCCCAGCTCTCGAAACACCACGCCCCGCCGTGCGCAGTCCTGACCTCCCTCTCCAGGGACCTCTCAAGGACAAGGACAGCACAACGAAGAAGCTACACCTCGGCCTCGCCCACCCACCGCCGCCAACACCCCTCCACCGCCACCGCGGCCCCAACCACCACCACGATCCTACCCCCCGCAACAACAACCAACGCCCTCCCCCCTTCCGCCGCCAACCCACCCCCCACAACCCGCCCCCCACCGCTCAATCTCCCCGTCCGCGCCCCCAACTCCCCCCGCCCCCCGTTCCTCTCCCCCGCCAACTTCAGCCACCTCCTCGCCACGGGCGTCGCCTACCTCAAATTCTACAAAACAGGCCTCAAGCACATCATCACAAACACCCGCCTGTTGTACTCAAAAAGGCCCGACATCCTCGCCGCCCGGCCACACCCATCTACGCGCGCGTACCTGCATCTAAGACTGCGCTGGCAGCACGATGTGCGGCGGCTGCCGCTGTTCGCGCTGATACTCCTCGTGTGCGGCGAGTTCACGCCGCTGGTGGTGCTTGCGCTGCCCGGGGCCGTGCCGTTGGCGTGTCGGATTCCGAGGCAGGTGGAGGGGTTGTT
>MU854627.1:0-28477 GCA_033296685.1 Parachaetomium inaequale | reverse complement strand
TTCCAATCCGGGGCAGGTTGCCCTGCCAATACCCCAAACACTGAATACCGCGACAGAACGACACACGCTTGTAGCAGGCACGAGAGAGTGATTAAACCTGAGAGAAAGAATATGTGATGGTAACGCCTAATCGCTCGAAGAACGCCGGAGAGCAGCAGTCTCAGATGTCGGTGGTGGCATTCGCCTCGGAGACCGGACGGTATGTCGTATACCGATAATCGACGGAGTGCAAGTAAGACACATAGGTGGCTGGATGCTAGACGGTTGCCGCTGTCCGGGGAAGAATGTAAGAAGGAGAAGAAAAGAAAGGGCGGGAGGGAGATAATGGAAAGGAAAGATGAAAAAATGAAAAACAGGAAAGACAACGAAATATTCGAGGAGATGTAGCTAGCCCTTACAGCTTTGGAGATTCGGCAATATGCACTTGCACTTGGCTGCGGACTCACCGGGTTCCACGACAGTGTACGGTGTACCGGTCGAGGTTGTGTTGTCGTCCCGTTCAAATCAATCGCACTCTGGCCACTGGCCTGATCAACACAGTATGTCCGAGCTGGTCTGCGATAAGCATGCGCTGTTCAGGCCTGAGGTGGTAGAAGTCGGGTTGTACTCACTCACCAGTAGCAGACGAATGCTGGCGGCCTCATTCGATGTGCAACCCATTTATGATTCTGAAAGCCACTGATTGTGAAAGCCACTGAACTCCTCCTGCCAACCCTTGATATACACAGACATCTACTCCGTACCCTAATGGAGTCGGGCAATCAAATGCGTCCTGTTGTCCCCAATGCAAGCAAATCCTTCGTAATCTACCTCCTCATATAGCACGTCTCGTCAAAGCCCGGAATACAAACTGATGGTTGCCGCCATGTTGAGTCGATTAGACCGGGGCGTGGGTGAACAGGTACGAAACCGACTCGCCTGCATCAGGGTCAGTATCAAGTGGGAGGGAGGGACAAGTTTTGGTTCGGAAATACCGTTGTGGGTGCGGCGGATGGCCTGCCTCAGGGGTTAGCATGTAATACGGCAAGGGGGGAAGGGTGAAAAGGGGGGCAATACCTCTGCGATGGTAGGGCTGATGTCAATAACACGCAGCTTGGGGCACTGGGCCAGTTAGTCAATGCTCGCAAATCGGCCCTGACGTTGCATTGCCAAGTACTTACCCGCTGCACCTTGTCTCCAAGCGGCACAGTGTTGGTGACAACGAGAGCCGAAAGCACGCTGCCGTTCAGCGTCTCGATGGCGCTGCCGGACAGGATGCCGTGGGTGACGAGTGCGAGCACGGACTTGGCGCCGTTCTCCTTGAGCACCGCAGCCGCCTTTACCAGGGTACCGCAGGTATCCGCCATGTCGTCTATCACAAGTCAACAACGGATCCGTAAGCGTGAAATAAGCTCGTGGTAAGCACTTACCAACCAGGATAGCCACCTTGTCCTCGACGTTACCAACGAGAACCTGTCACTCTTGTTAGCCGCAGCCCTTTACTCCTCCATAAAGCCATGTTCCTTACCATGCGGCCAACAACGTTGGGCCTGGGGCGCTCCTTGTGGATCAGGGCGAACGCAGTGTTAAGGTGATCGGCAATAGACGTCGCACTTTTGCATGGTCAGCAAACGCGAATCACTTGGGGTTTGGGGGCACTGACCGTTTGGCGCCACCAGCATCAGGAGAGACAATAACGCAGTCTTCGGCGGTGAAGTTCTCCCTGATGTAGCGGAGGAAAGAAGGCTCGGCGTATAGGTTGTCCACTGGTAAAGTTAGCAATGCAATTCTTGGTAGACAGCGCTGACATCGTACCTGGAACGCTGAAAAAGCCTGTGGTAGATTGTTAGCATCACATCTTTGTGCAACCTTGCACCATAGCACGCAGGGTTACGATTAGGGCTGGCGGATGCCGTACCTTGGATCTAGTTCACGGTCAGTGTGGCCATTCACCAGCAGCTGCACCGACTCGACTCACCTGAGAGGCATGGAGGTCCACCGTCACAATGTCTGTGCTGTCGGTCAGCTAACGGGCACGAACCGAGGGCTCAGGGGGTCATACGGTTGGCACCGGCCGTCTGCAGCATATTCGCGACCAGCCGGGCGCTGATGGGAGCTCTCGACTGGGCCCATGTTAGCGTGCTGCCCCCGTCCCTGGGTGGTAGCGATGCCCTACCTTGTCCTTCTTGTCCTGCCGAGCATAAGGGAAGTTCGGGCTGCTTAAAGTCAGCATCGGGTGCGGCGACTGGCGGCGGTCCGTGAATAGGGTGTCGCCCGAAGCTCGCGGGAGAGCTCACATGACAGCTGTTATCCTCCTGGCACTACAGAATGTCAGCAACTGGCGTCCAAAATGCCAGCGTGTGTCCCCTACCTAGCAGTCCGGCAGGCTGAAATCATGATCAACAGCTCCATCAGCCCCTCGTTGACGTCGCCCGTGGAGGTGGACTGCACGATGAAGACATCCTCGTCGCGGACCGACTCGCCGACGGTGAAGGAGGTCTCCTGGTTCGAGTAGTTGAGGGAGATTGTGCGGGCGACCTCGATGCCGAGCCTGTGGGCACGGGCGTGTTAGCGAAGGGAACGGCGGGCAGGCTCGAAAGAAAGTCGAATTGGCCTCGACGGAGGGCGGCCGAGGGGGATCTGGTCGTACCGCTTGGCGATGTTCTCGCTCAGCTCGGGGTGGCTGCGGCCGCTGATCAATTTGATCTCGTTTGCCATCTCGGCGGACATGGTGAGAGAGAGACCAGGCGGCGGCCGGGCGACAGGACCACTGAAGTTTTCTTTGCTCTTGCTGCAGGCCAGCTGTTAGCGGGGAACCCGACTGCGGGGCAGTGACCAGGGCTGTGGCGCGTACAGGGGGGTGATGGGTTCTCGAGATGGTCGCGCGGCGGGCGGGAGCAGAACCGGAGTTCTGGGGGTGATTGGGGTGGCAGGAATCCAATTCGCGGTGGTCGAACGCACTGGCGGCGACCGGGAACACTCAGATGCCCATACCGGCAGAAAAAGTTGAAAGAAAACCGAGTGGAGAGGGTCCAGGCCGCGCTCCCCAGGTACCTGGTCGGTGTACCCGCTAGCCGAGTGAACATCTGGGCTTATCGATAGCGTGAACAGGGGGCACGTGAGTTGTCAGCGGAGTCCAAAAGTTTGCTGTGTGCATGTCGTCATGACCAAAGAACAGATCCGTCATGGTCACACATCACACTGCAACTGCCCGGCGATGCAGCTTGCCAGAGGCTGACAACATCTGCAGACTCCCGGCTTGACAATAAGCAAACGAGGTTCTGGAACCCTTATCAAAGCTTCTCGGCTTCGGTACAGTTCGCTGGGCCCGTGCCTGCACCATGGAGTGGCCATCGAGGTCGGAGCTGGAATAAGAGGAGATCCTAGATCGCTCATTGTGGGTCAGATTTACCCCTGAGAAAGGAATAGATGAGGATACAATATGTTGGCTCGGAATATGCAGAAGCCTTGCCCCTCCAATGCCCTCAAAGAATGGCAGCATCATGCCCCTTGACCTCCGAAGGACCTGAGCTCTTCCCAGGCGGCGCCTCATCCAACACCTCCTCCCCCGTCGGGCCGCTAACCTTGACGCCCTCGAGAGAGGCCACATCCACATCCTTCTCCTCCTCAGCCGCCCCGCTGTCCTGCCCAACCTCCTGGCTCTTCACGCTGCTCGCCTTGCTGACCCCCCGGCTCTCAGGGTCCTCCACCCTCAAGCCCAGGTGCTTGTCAGCCATGGGATCTTCCTCATTGCCTCCCTTCCAGTCAGCCGGCTGCATCTGCGGCACCGGGCTGTCCTCTCCCGGCTCGTTGATCACCACCCCCGAAGCAGCCTCCTCTCCCTTCGTCCCCGCCACGCGCCAGACCACCGACAGCCTGTCGAGCGCCCTGGTGCCGCGCCGGCTGGAGCCCTTGATGCCGTCCATCTTGTCCCAGTCAATCTCAAACACGCCGCTCGCGTCCGCCTTTCCGTCTTGCTCGGGCCCGTTGCCTTCGAAGAATGTGTTGAACCACACGTGTGCGACGGCCGTGACCATGGTAAGGCCCACGGTGGCAGGCGTGCGGTTCCGCCTTTCCACCGAGATGTTGACGTCGCTGTTCGGGATGCGGATTGGCTCCGAGGGTTTGAAGATGACTGCTTGTCCGCCTGGCTCGGAGGGGTCGGCGAAGGAGAAGCCGTTCTGCAGGCTGGTCGTCGACTGGGAGCGCGATTCGTCTTTCCCGGGGAGCGAAGCGCCGGTGGACGAGGCTTGAGCGGCATCCGGCATCGCGATGGTCTTGCTTTTGGGGCCAATCTTGGCTAGGCTCTCGAGGTTCTGAGACGAGCCAGGCTTCCGGCTGGACAGTTTCCTCATCAAGCCCGCGGTCCGAGACCCCTTTAGCTTTTTCGAGGAGCTCCTTGAAAGCGTCTCCTTGCCGTTGCCGTTGTTGCCATTGTTGTCATCCCCCTTCGCAATCCCCTCGTAGTCCGCATCCTCCAGCACCTCCCCGGTATCGTCCACCGCCGCCTTGGCTCCGTAGCCCGCCATGTCCTGGACCATATCCATCACCCCTCCCCCGCCCGGGGCACCCGGCTCGACCACGATCCTCTCCTCCCCCTTAAACGTATGAAACACGCGGATCTTCTTGCCCTCCTCGGCGAACCCCTCCACCGCGACCTTGACCCCGTTGCGCAGCCCCCAAACATGTATCTCGACAATCTCGGCCGGCCGGTCCACATAGCGCTTCCCGCCCTTGGTCCAGCGGTCCACGTAGCTCACCCACCTTAGCTGGCTCGGGATCGACACACCCGCGCCGAACCCGGGCCTCATCCGGCGCTCGGTAAACCGCGCCAGCGCGTCCTCGGCGGTCCACCCGCACTCTGCAATAAGATAGCTGCACGCCATGGTGCCGGACCGGCCCTTGCCGGCCTTGCAGTGCACGACCACGACCCTCTCCTTCTTTCCGTCTCCCTCCGCCCTTCCCCCATGATGGTCCAGCACCCCTCCACCAACCCACCGCCTCATCCCCCCCACAATCCCCGGCACCAGCCCAAAAGGCGGCGGGTGATGATCCGGCCACGGATAGTGCCTGATGCGCCCATACACGGCCTCATCCGGGTATCCCGTGCCCTCGGCGCGAAACTCCCATATCGCCCACCCGTCGCCGTGCCGCTTGTCCAGGAAGGAGACCAGCCGGTCCAGCGGGTTGCGGTAGGCGAGTTGCGGGTATGTTTGGGACGGTCCCGAGCTAGGATACCACACACACATAGTTAGTCAGGTTCGGTTTTGGAGTTTGGGGGTCGGTAATCTTGAAATTGGTGTGGAGGGGAGGGCGCAGAAGGTGGGGTGGGAAAGCGTGAAAAGGGACGGAGGGACGGAGGGAGCACAAACGTTGCGATCAGGTTGGAGGTGACGTAGCACAGGTCGAGGCCCGTCTCTTGGTGTTTTGCGCGAGGGCCGGCGACGATTTGCCGCAAGAGGGAGGCCATTGCCGGACCGAGGGACGTCAGTGAGATAGGATACAGCGAGTGGGGTGATGGTATCAGAAATATAAGCTTGAAGAGAATAGCTTCGCAAAAGAGTGCCACGATATGTTCGATGTTTAGGTCAAGAGATGCGGCAGAACCGAGCGTCTGGCTCAGGAACGAGGCGAGGCTCCCTCCCGCTGCGACGTCATTGCTGCAGGGAAGCGGGGCCCAGGGCAAGGCTTGGCAAGGGTCTGGTGCCAGACTTGGATATCACGGCGATGTCTTTCGGGCTGTTTGTGTTAATAGGCCCTGTTGACCTTGAATTAACCGTCATCGTCACCATCTGGCAAGTGTCAGTGGCCGGAAGCACACCATTTCACCAAACAGTTGGTCCATCGATACAGGTTAGACATTGTGGTACAGTGATAATAAGACCGATACCAGGAAACCCCCCCTCCGCCTCTGTCTCAGGGAATGCCCCAACTCCTCAGAAACCAGTACCAGGTCCAGAGAGAAGCCAGTACACAGAAGCGCAAACCCGACCCCTTCCGTCACCGATGAGACCGCCATCTACCGCCAATAGCACCTCTTTTTCTCCTGCGCAAATCAGCCGCTCCACGCCAACCATCCCCTCTTATAAAATAGCCAGCCATTGTCGCGCGACTGGAACGATCTGCCATTCGGACCGCCGCTGCTGGATTCGGATGCTCGAGGCCGCATGAGCATGCATGCGTAAGCATTCTTGTCGTGTAGTCGGACGTCCTCCGGCGCATGTGCCCTTAAGAAGTCTTCTTGGGCGCAGCGGCGCCGTTGACGTACTTGTTGACGTCGGTAGCGGCGTGGAACTGCCTCGCGGTGCCCTTCACGCCGTCCCACACCTGGCGCGCCACGGGCGGGGTGCCCTGGGCGCCGATAAGGTTGTCGATGCGGGCCTCGAGCTGCGAGAACGAGCCCTGCACGTGGCTGCTCTGGGCGAAGCGGGCGCGCAAGAAGGCCGTGTAGACGGCGATCAGGATCCACGAGCGGCGCTGGAAGAAGATGGCGGACAGCAGCAGACGGATCCACAGCAGAATCTCGAGGCTCGAGACCACCGACATGGACGAGTCATAGTACCGCTTGACGAACGACTTGATGGCATCCGAAGCCGGGTGCTGCGTGTACTGCGGCTTGGCGCTGGGCGAGGTGCCGGCGGGCGGGGGGATCAGGGTGGGGGGGAAGACGGTGGGCAACAGCGTCGCACCGACGTAGGTGGCGACGTGGAAAACGGAGTAGATGCCGTATGGGAGGAGGGCAAGGGGGTACTGGGGGTTGAATAGCCAGATCAGAGCCATCACTGAGGGATGGCTGGTCAGCAAGTCCCTATTGTCACGACACGGACTGGGGAGCACATACCCAGATACTGAACGTTCTCGTCCGAGAGATAGCCCAGGGCGCCTCCAGGTTGCTTGGTGCCCGTCTTTTGGCGGGCCCGCCAGGTCTTGTAGACCACGATCCCATACGTTGCGGCAGCCGACAGGAAGGCGAAGCGGTAGCAGAACTGGGCCACGCCCCCGTAGTAGTTCATGACTACCCACGAAAACGAGTATCGGAAGATGCAGGCCAGGAGGAGTGCGTGTCTGCGCAATCAATGTCAGCCGAGATTCCACAACGGTTGAGGTAGTGATGTCCAGGCAGTCTGTCCCCGCCCGAGCGCGTTACTCGTCGCTGTAGGATGTGTCGTTTGAAGCGCGCAGGAGATATCGACGTACCCAGTGAACCAAGCGACTAAAAGAGCGAGCTCGGTTAGCCATGCGATGTCCCAGACCATGCTGGCCTCCGGGGTTCTTGGGGGGGAAGTGCACACGTACACTGCAGAGTGGCGGCGACCCGTTGCAGCCTCTGGCCGAGAGGCATGTCTGCTGGCGGCGGCGGAGCCATTGCGCGCGAATATGAATTAGAGAGGGCGATGCTGGTCGATTGATGGAGTGCGATCCGGTGCGTCGGGGTGCTTTGACTGTGGTGCTCGGGTGTCGGAGAGAGCTAGCAAAGGTGGCCCGGCTTGCGTTGTGGAGAATGGGAAAAAGGTGGTGCCTTGACGCCGGGGATTGGGGATTTGGCGATGGTCGGTGCGTCACTGCCAACTCGCAGGCGCAGGAGCTAAGGTACCTCGTTACAGGGGTGTGACGTCGCTTGGTTTGGCGGTCAGCGCTGGCAATGGTGAGCAGGTTGAATGTCTGTCTTGTAAGAGCAAAATTGTTTGAATAAAAGAGGAGTGCAAGACATCGAGAACAGCAACGAGCAGGCCCAATATTTGACGTTCAATCATTTGAACTACAAAGAGCGGCCTTGCCCGGCTTGTCATGTGCAATCGTCACACCCTGTCGTCATCAGCCGGGCAGCTCCAGCTCTCTGAGCTCCACAGGAGGGGCCTTGGCAGCCCAACTTCCAAGTGAACGAGCTCCCCCAATCAGCTGCATCAAAAGCCAACAGTTTATTCCTCGTTTCCCACTTGTCTAGACGATAATTCTGTCCACTCCACGCCCACCTCTTTCAGACCCCCTACTCCTTGGGTACATACCTACCTTAGTTTACCTAGCAAGGGAAGGGGAATAGGAAACTCGGAAGGGGTTTGGTCAACAACTGAAGGTCTGTTTACAAAGTACTCCTGATCTGGCTCTACTAGGACTCCAGCACAGAGCCCTACACAGGTTTCAAGCCCCTTGCTTTCAGGACCGCAACCGATTTGGTTGATGCTTTCTTTTCTATTCTCCTGGCAGCCTTTATCCGACCGACTACCTGTTGTTGGTGGGCTGTAGAGCGTCTCCCATCTCGCTGCAAGCCTCTCAGCCTCGCATTTATCACCCGAGCCTCTGACTCCATAACGCCAGTGTACCAGATCCCGAACGCCTACCATAATCCCAAGATATCCGCAGTCGTCTTACCCCCTTCAGAGCCAGCTCTCCCTCGCCGGCAAAGGCCAGCCGACGTCATCCCTAGCTGCCGGCACAGGCTCTTCCTGCTGTGGCGAAGACCGCGTCTTCAAGCGTTCGAGTGGACTCGCGAGAATGCTGGCGTATACTCGCTCCGCGCTATCAATAAAGTGCGACGATGCCGTTTGCCTCAGCGGTCTCGACGTGCCCGTCGTTGACGTGCCTGTCATCGACGTTTCCGATCTTGGGAGCGACTGTCTCTGGTCCGCAGTGGGGGTGGTTCGAGGCTCTTCCTGGAGTGGGGGTTGGGGCGAGTGTACCACGAGCCCGCCGTCCTCGGCACTGTCCATCTTTGCGTCCACGGCCGTCGTCATGGCAGGCGGAGGCTGAGACTGCTGCGGCCTGTCTGGTGGTGGTGCCGCCGACCCGTGCGGGCTGGGGAGCTCCTTGACGATGTAGCTCACGATGGCCCGGTCGAGCGCGGCGTTGACTTCCTTCTCCTCCTCGTGTTCCCGGTGCTTTGCTTTGCGGCGGCGGGTGAAGAGATAGTACCCGAGCAAGGACAACAGACACGTGCCAACCGCGGTGGCCACGATGGCGGCGATGGCGATGGGTACTGAGATTTGCTGGCCCATTTCCTCGGGCTTGGCCTGTTTCCGTTGGAGTTGTGTTAGTTGGCGATCTTACCATGAGCAGGCAGGCAATCTTACATCATTGGCACCAGACTGGTGTGCCGTAGGCAGAGCACTCGCGGTTGAGCCGTGGGCGGAAGAGATGGCGTCCGAGGCTGAGGCTTGCGCAGCTAGCACTTCACTAGACGCCGAAGCTGCAATACTCGCAGTGGCGGCTCGTAGGTCGTCCAGAGATGCTACCAGCTCGCTGGAGAGAGACAGGGCGCTTGCGCTCGCCGATGCGAGTGCCATGCGGAGGGAGGTGATGGTCTCTAATAGGCTTCCTAGTCCACGGGCCTGGAGACCGGGTTCTAGGGTAGGGGTCCTCAAACATAGTGGGAGAACCCCCGAGAGACGTCCTGGATGAGGGTCGTAGGGGATGCTGTCGAGGCCGGGATTTGGTTCATGTCTCCTCTTGGCCCAGGTGGGAGCGTGCCGAATACGCTGTGGCGAGGCGCGGATCAGGCTTGAGCGCTCTCGGGTTATACCCCGAGACCTTGTCGCCGCGTTACCTAGAACATCTACCACGAGGCCTACAAGGAAGGCGGAAGAGAGGCACCAGCGGAGTTGAACGTTTTTTGTAGCTCCAATTGCGCGCGGGAACGGCGTCATTGAGGATTTGGGGCACTCCCTAGACCAGACGAACTCAATGCACCAAGCCTCCGGGCAAAGGCTCTCACTTCGCTGGAAGTCTCCGTGCAGGCCGTGAAGCCGGAGGTAGAGATGGACGGCGGAGTGACCGACAACCCCAGCAACCTATTTCGCCTCCGGCAGTGGGTCGTCTACTAAGACAAGTGCAGCCATCGAAGTCAGTGAACTTCAGACGATGGAAACAGAGAGCTTCGATGAAGCGACGGTCTGGCGAAAAGCGCGCCGATGATCAGAGAGAAACAGTGGCCTGGTGGAGGGCAACAGGGTCACTCCCTGGCTTCGAACTCGACGTCATCGGACATGGCCAGGCTAATAGAGACCTCGGCCGTCGGTGACATCCATCCATGTCTCCCACCACCACTTCCTTCCGAGTGGCGGACGTTCGCCGACCATGATGACTCGGTCACGCGTGGCACACGGATCAAAACATACCCAGGTAGGTAGGTAATCGTGAAAAGAAAATGAAAGAGAAATAGACAACAAAAAGAAGCGAAAAGAAGCAAAAAGAAGGACAAAAAAAAGATGTGGATTTCAGGTAGATGTGACCAGCAGTGAGGGCTGGTATTGACAACGACCAAAGCATGAAAATGGACGAAGTCGAGATAAAGTTGGAGGTTTTTGGAGCCTGCTCGGCTGGTCCATCGAGACCTAAGGCAGGCCCTGCTGCCAACTGGTCGACAGCCGCCGCGGCCCATTTACCAGCTGGCTTTCGCACTCTCGCAGCCCCGCCATCAAGGTGCCTGCCTGCCTGCCTGCCCGCCTAGTGCCTGGCCATCAAGGTCCAACTCGTCGCCCAGCAAACCTCCAAAAACAAGTCTCTTCTAACTCTGCAACAAAAAATTGCCAAGTCAAAATGACCACCATCGGCACCCTCCAACGCCTCTCCGCAGCCCGCCTCTCCACCATCCTCCTCGCCGCCCAAGAAACACCCGCAGCAGGCGACCCCACCATCGCCATCATCGATGTGCGCGACGACGGTACCTACCTACCCACTCCCTTTTACCTCTCCCCCGAGTCAAGTACTAAACCCACCCCCCGCACAGACTACATAGGCGGCCATATCAAGGGCTCGCTCAACGTGCCCTCGCGCACCCTCGACGCGATGCTGCCCACGCTCGTCCGCCAGCTGCAGGACAAGCAGGCGGTCGTGTTCCACTGCGCCCTGTCGCAGCAGCGCGGGCCGGCCGCCGCGCTAAGGTATATCCGGGAGAGGGAGAGGACGCTGGCGGTGGCCAAGGCCAAGGCGGCGGAGCGGGCTGGGCAGGAGGGCCCTGCTGGTCCGGAAGAGGAGGTGGGCAGGGAGCAAAAGGTCTTTGTGCTCGACCGCGGGTTTGTCGGCTGGCAGGAGGTGTATGGGGCTGATGAGCGGTTGACCGAGGGGTATCGGAAGGACTTGTGGGTGGATGGGTATTGGGGGTGAGGGTGTTGCTCGGGTCGCCTGGGAACACTCGCCGGATCTGTCAGCTGCTCCGTTGGTACAGGAGATTGGGAGAATGGCCAGGGGCTGACAGACCTGGGTGGAAGTTGAGGGCAGCGAGAAGTACAGGTGACTTCAGCATTCGCCTGACAACCCCTTCTTTCACCAGTTCTGCAGAGTCATCGAGTACGTGCGGCCCCTGACTTTGAGCACACATACACCCATCCCCTATTCTGAGGTGGGCGACTGCTAGAGCGCAACTTCAGTCCTCCAGTTCCTCGCTCGCTGTGGCAACGGCTGGCAGGCTCCTGGACATACACACGGCATACTCTTTATTTTTCTATTCCTCGACAGCAATCTTCACGATGCCCAGTTGACCATTCTCCCCTCTTCCCGGACCCTCTCCAACCCTCCGAGCATCCCAGGTTGGCCAGTGCAGCAAAGCCGCCTCAACAACCACTGTTGTTGACCACCACCCGAGAACTCTCCGAGTCACGGACCTGTCCGTGGACCCAGCTCTTCCGCTGCTTGTTCGGCCCGTGTTTGCACCGCGTCATGACCCGCACAGCATCCCTGGCTAGGTCGCTGCAGGGCCGGGTGATGGGCATATCGCCGTCGTTGCACCAGCTGATCCCGCCGTCCAGGGCGCAGGCCAGCTTCACGCACGTCTTCGCACCCACGTGGCAGTCCTCGGGGCGTTTTCCCAGCTTCTTGCCGTGGCCTTGGATGGTCGGGACAAACGCGCGCTTGCCGAACTGCTTACCGCACTCGGGTGTCTGTTTTAAGGGACGGTGTCAGTATCGGATGATTCCCGAAGGGGGGGGGGGTTGGTCCGCCTAGGGTTTGAGCAAGGAAGACGCACCCATATTGTCACTCTGTTTGCCGTCGCCAGTTTGACCGGACGGAGACCTCGGAGGGAAGGCCTGATGGCCTTTGCTGGGCCTGCCTTCTAAGCTGGCCTCGCCGTGGGTGCGCCGCCTCGAGCAGCTGGGCCGATCGCCATCTTGGGCCTTGAGTCCTGTACCGACGTGCGGATCGTTTCAGCGTCTGAGGCATGCGGGAAATGCTGTTGTTTGACACGGTTAGTGCCTGTGTTGCTGTCAAGATGACGCCAGGGGCAGACGAGTGCTGCAGATCCTCGTACCAGGGCAGAGGAAACCTGTGTCCAGCAAAGAACGGTCGATAACACGGCGAACGAGAGCTTCATGTTGGCGATATCTGGTTGCAACGGCGGTCGATATGGATTTCAACAACAAGCGCGATGAATACTCTGAGCGATGCTGAAGGCTGATGTTGGCCAGGGCACGCATGCAAGATGGACAGACGCCTGCAGTTGGCTCTTAAGCAACTGCCTGACGAATTCTCACTGACGGTTGCCATTCTCGAACCGTTGAAACACCGGGAAATGCGAGGCAGGTGCAGTCTCCAGCGGTCCCAAAAGCCTAGGCTCTCAAAGTTCGCAGGAGCATGAGCTTTATCGCTCACAATTGCGTCAATACCTGAGGGGCCAAGTTTCATGTGATGCTTTGCATGTTATTCTCTCCATATCCAACCCATATTTCATCAGCTCTTCTTCCTTCCATCTCATCCGCCCTCCGCTTCTCGCCTCTTATCAACTTTCCGCTTCTCACCCTTGGATCTCTCAAGACTTCTGATCAGCAACGCAACAATGTCGGTGCGCGATTTCTACGTCCGCCTCCAAGTGCCGCCTGTCACACCCACCACCTTTTGCCAGCCCGTGGCCCTGGGCGGACCAGGCGGACGCGGCTTGGAGCCTGCCGCCTGGCCGATCTTGATGCCCGCAAAGGACGGATTCCAGGTCTGCTACACCCTCGACAAGAAGTTCCGCGACACCTACTTGGATCGGGGGTTCTGCGGCCTCGACGCCTCTTTCAGGGACCAGTTTGATCACAAATGCCCCGAGCAAGTGATCCACGTTGCGCCCACCGTCCGGGAACAGGGTACGGGCGTGTGTCGGGATGATGATGACCGTCAGGAGCGATCCATCTTCGATTCCGGCTGGAACGGTCTCAAGAACATGCTGTGCCGCGTTCGGAGTTACTTTGAGCGGCTCAACGACGGGATTGAATCCGTGTGGGCGGTTCTTTTCTATTTCTTCTTCGTTACCATACCCACTGCCAGCCTGGCTTCCTTTACGGCCCTGGTTCTCATTTGCCTTTTCGCCCAATTCCTGGAGGTACTCGGGTTGGTCTCCTTCGCCCCGCACCAGGACACTGCAGTCGATCTGGAGAAGGCGGACAAAACTTCGAAGTCGTCGGCCTCCGAGAAGACATCGGCGACTCCTGCAACTAGGACAACGACGCATGCGGCAACTAGGACAACCACGCCTGCGGCAACTAGGACAACGACGCATGCGGCATCGAGCACCAACACTCAACGGCCTTCTGCCGAGCCCATTAAGCGGCCCGCCCCTCCCTCAGATGACGATTCCTACGAGTTGGTGCAACACGAGTCAAAAAAGAGCGTCGCCGATATCATCGCCGGGACTCCCTCGACAACATCCACGCGCCGAGTGCGTCGTGGGCGACGTGATCCCCTGCTCAGTTACCCATACAGAGAAGGCCGGGATTTGGAACAGATCAACGACGGATACGTTGACGTCGGGCGCGCGACACCCTCGTCGTCTCAGGAGTCCTTCGGGTTCAATTCATGTTGGTAGGGGTTGATGTGTCCCTGATCTAACGGAACTCGGGACCGGTTCTTGGTGGTGGTGTTTGGACAGTGTCGTCTGACTGTGGAGGAATGGGAAATTGGACGGGAGCGGGTTCGGGTCAGGGACGGTATACGATGTCATGAATATTGGGATTTGTTCTCGGTTCTGTGGTTATTTCGAGGTGTTGTCTCTTTCTCGGGGGTAGGACAGACGTACAACAGGAGTTTCGGCAAGTACGAGGTACAATACCTACGAAGTTATCCAACCATATACAATGCTTTGTTTTTCAACCGGACCACCATCTCTTCACGTATGGCTCAAAGGTTTTTTTCCCTTGCCAGCACCGTGATAATTTCCCTTGGGTAGGTAACAGTTTCCTGCGGTGAATAAACTTGATTGTAGGGCGAGGGAACATTGACAAGCCTCCTTGATTATCAGACACAGTTTAAGGGGGTTTGGGGAAAAAAGGACCGCACTGCCAGCCTGGTGGATTTAAGTCAGACTCTCCCGCCCCAGAGCACGGCGACATGCGAGCAACAAAACACCACAAAACCCAAGGGTCCGGAAAGAGGCAGCATTGCAAACCCATCAGGCCAGAAATCGAATTAACATTATATGTACGCCAAGCCCCGCCTCAAACGCAGCACCGACTTCCGCCCAAAGCCGTGTGTACTTCCAGTCTAAGATGGTATATGGCCCCCCATCTCCACCGTCATTTACCACAACCCCTTCTTAGAGGGCAGCGACGATAGCAAGGAAGCCAGCGGCGGCAATAGCAGCGCCAGCGAAGCCAGTCTCGCGGTGGCCGGCGTTGGGCTTGCCAGATCCACTGTTGTTGTTGTTATTGTTGTTGTTCGACCCAGAGCCGCTGCTGCTAGTGTCGGTGCAGGTGGGGGCGTTTAGGCCCTCGGTGGCATCGGCCAAGCTGGGGCACTTGGAGACGGCGGCGGTGATGGCGGCGCCCCGTTCGGCGAAGAAGGAGGCGGCGGCGCTCGTGTAGCTCGCGTAAACGCCCTCGAGCGAGCTGGGCACCGTGATCTTGCACGCGTCCGTCTCGGTCTGGGTCGCGAAGTAGGACACGATGGCGGCGGGCTGGGTCGGGGCGCCCGCGAACGCCGACGAGATGGCCGCCATGCAGGCCGTGGTGTCCTCGCCCTGGCGCGCTTCGAGGTGGCCCGGGAGAATGCTGGCGGCGGCGACGCCGGCAAGGGTGAGGAGGAGGGTCTGGGAGAGCATGGTGGCTGTTGGGGTTGTCTGAAAGAATCTGAAAGAGCGTGTGGGTTGTGTGTTTGAAGGCAAAGGAGTGGCGTTGTGGAGATGGGAAAGGGGCGTCGAACTCGTCCGTGGGGGAAGAAGCAAGACTTAAATAACCCTTGGTCCCCCAACGGTCATGATGGATCTCTTCGAGATAAAATTGGGCATCTCCAGCCTGTCCCTGTCCCGGCACCCGCCCAGGTTTCCGTCTTTGGAATTCTGATTCGGTGTCCACAATGCGGTCTGCCTCGCGCCGGTGGATCTCAGGGCCCTTTCTCATCCCGCTCGAAGCCGAAACGTCGATGACTTGGACGCTTGTCCAGATCCAGCCCGATGCTCGCGCTTGATAGGCTGGAAGAACACCAGCGTAACCATGACGCCGGGATGTCTAGATCAGCTCAGGCTTGGCTCTTCAGCCCAGTGGCTCCTGGGAAATGAGCCGTGGCTGGCCATCCCTGGCGCCTCTCGCGGTCGTGCCTGTTTCGGGCGCCTCGTGGCTGCTGAAATCGAGATCCAAATTTAAACTGCCGAAGCGGCTCGGCTTCGTGCTGACTTTTGAACCATCTGGGTCGGGGTGTACTTCGTCCGTGTATCAGTCCCACATTCGAAGTTCCGTCAAGACCTGCCTTCTGAGAAACTCGGGGCAGTGACTGGGTTTTTCAGCAATCTCCACAGCGAGGTGCAAACAAGCTTATTCAGGGGATCCCTGACCCGCACCCCTCCAGACCGGCGATCAGTTCCACGGTTGGGGGGCTCCACAGCCCATTTCAGCTGTCAGACTCGGCTTGTTTTCAGTGCCGAGTCTGAGCAGGTCTGACGAGAAGACACTGGCTTGGCAGCCCCTGTGCCTCTCTCTCGGCAGAGAACATCATCACGGCCTGTCAACCAATGCGGGCAGACAAGTTGAGAACGGAGCCCGGAGAAGTCGGCTCAGGTGAGTTTCTTTGATTCAAATTGTACCGGTCGAAGTCCTGAGGGCACTGGGGTGTACGTGACCGAACAAGTATCAATTCCACTGCAGCAATTTCTGAGTATGACATCGGTTTTCCCAAGCAACTGCTTGGATCAAGAGACTTCTCCAAGCATCCATTCAGACTTTTGTATTGACTACCTACGCGGTACTTCAGAGCGGTGGCCACTTCATTATCTCTGGACCAAAACGGCTTCACCAGCACCAACCAAGACTTTCCTGCCCGCTGCTTTCTCATGGGTGTCGTCTCCCACAATTACACCCGCTTCATTCACCGACTGACCCGCGAGTATGATATTCTCGGCAATTTCGACGCCGGAACTTGTGAGTCTCGTCACCTTTGCCGACTCCCAGCCAGATGGCAGCTTAAGGGCCGTATATGGCCTGTCCTGCTGCTCAAGTGTCGAGTTCCACATGACCATGTTTACTGCCACGATGGATTCCAGCTTGCCGGACCGTAGACTGCGTATGCGCTAAAGTCCGTTCCGTTGACGAGTACCTCGGTTTGCTTGTTTCCCCCGGCAAAGACGTGGGCGTTGAACAATGCCGCGTAATAGAGAGGGAATACTTGGGGAGCCGTGTCGTTGAATGACACTCGGCGCCATGAGCTGTATGCGTATCGGGTCCCCATGTGGAAGAATACGCGTTCAAGACGTAGAGAGGACAGGTAGAGCACGTAGTCGACGGCCCACACTGCAGCTGCCATGACGTCTGAGATGTTGGCCGCTCCTTAACATCCGATCGAGTTTGTCTCTCCAAGGACGTATGGGATCCCCGACTTGGCGGTTATATTTCCGAGATAATCATGGTACCAGAGCCGGGACAGGACGTTGGTGCGATCGAAGATTGTCGTCTCGATGGTTGGGCCGACGCCTGTATAGTGACAATTGGCTCCCATATACTGTGTCTTTGGTCAGCCGCGATCGGTTTCGGTGTAGTCGGGATGTCTTGCCTCGTGGTCAGCGACGCTCTTCGCGATGTTGGAGAGCATGCCGTCCGCTTCAGCATTTGCAACATTCCAGTCACTAGAGCTAATCACATGGCGCGGTGCCGTGAAAGCACAACCTTGAAACAGTCGAAGCGAATCGGACCCGGTCAAGTTCTTGCTTATGGCTTTGGCGTAGTGGGACCACTGGTCAACGTAGTCGTGGAGTGTCCAATCCGCAGGTCGACGATGGCCACCGGGCCACCCTGGGAGAGCATTGAATTAATAATGGCTTCGTATAAGGACTGAAATCTGGCAAGACTCACCATTTACCTCGTTGCCAATTTCAAAGGCGTACAAAACATCTCCAATGGCATTGTACGCAGCATTGGCCTCGAGGACAGCTTGAGCAAGTCCGTCTCCGACGTCAAAAAGAGTCTCGTTGAAAGGGTTCAAGAAGTTGAGCCATGTTGTGACGGTGTCAACAGTAGCCACATGAGACAAATGAATTAAATCAAAAACCTGCCTACCATAGATATACTGAGAGCCCTCTGGAAACTGCCTGAACGACTGCATGAAGGCAGGACCGATGTATGAATGTCGAGGTTGGGTCGCTGCCTTCGAGCTAAAGGGGCTGAGGATGGCCACGGACTGGTCCGGATTGTATACGGCCGAGCTTTGCGTGCTGCCTCCAACGCGGAAGAATGGGGCTTTTCCTGATATGTCTTTCAAGTTCTGAATGACTTGTCGTGAAAAGGCATTGGGGTGCCTGATAACACCACCCGATGAGCACTCGATCACCTCTCGCCTTGAGGCGAATGAAGCTTCTTTACTCACGTGTTGTTCCCGGCATAATCAGCCATGTGGCAAAACTCAATCGAGAATGAATGGTAGTTTGCATCATGAACTGGTTTCTCTGGGCGAGGCGAACCGGGCGGTGAAAGGGTGAAGGAGCGCGTGACATTGGGGGTTGAGCGCGCTGGAGATGCAGCTGTAAGCTGAAGCACACACAAGATGGGAAGCAATAGACCGTTGAATGGAATCATTTTTGGTGACTGTTTCAACCAGTGATGTCTCACTCGGCGCCGAAACACTCCCTCTGTGGCTGGTCATGATGGTTCTATGGAGGTCACTAATGCTGCTCTCGGGGGATCCGCGTCCGCCGTCCGGTACTACTCCTCCGCTGGACGTGAGATCTAAGAACCTCGTTGTCGTCACTGCTGGGCCCTGGCACCTGGGGGAAACTCTTGTCTGTTCGGTTTGTGACCCCGGCGGAGGAATAAAGATTCATACCATCCGTTTCGGCCGACAACGCACCGAGGATGGAGAGGATTCTGTCAATTATGCAAGAGTTTCCCCGTCGATATCCCTCCGAGTGCCGAAATGTCTGAAGCTTGCCCCACGCCCCCGCTCGCCTAGCCAAGTTCCGGGGGAGCGTGGCCAAGATCCTGTAAGGTTCGAATGATGTTGATTGGAAGGAGGGCTTTCGGGAGAAAGCAACGCGTATCCGTGCCCCTGGGTGCACCTCAGGGCCCTTTGACATTGCCAACCCCGCCACGTACAGTCCCCCCCTTGTTTGTTCGTTAGCGCCTGACGTTGGGAGAAGGGGGTCTACCGTCGTAGCTCAAGGTCAGAACGATAAGGTACCCATCTTTATATCAAGAGGGGAAAACAAAAGTGAGAGAGAGAGAGAGAGAGATTTATCCTTTCCCTTTACTTTTCTTTACTATTACTTTCCTTTCTCTTTCCTTTCCTCCTTTTTCAACTTGAAGGTCAGGCATAAATGTCAAAAGTCCCGCGCTAATAAACAAACAAGGGTTGAACTGTATCATCAATGGGGCTCATCACGGTCCTCCGCGGCCTTAACATCCCCGTCGCAGTTCTTGACCGCTTCCTAGAAGCCAACCGTGTGGAACCGACGAGCGGCCACCCGCCTTTCTAGTTTCTACCCCCTGAGCGAACCAGACGCCGGATCCAAGTTCCTACGCGAGAAACTGCCCGTGGGCGCGGGCGACACCAAGACTCAGATCTTCATACCTTACATGTAGCTCCAGGGCACGCTGGAATCAACCTATGCCTACGTCGTATATACCTGGGTCATGGCTGATGCCGAGCGCGAGCTCGAGCCGGCCGACGAAACGAACTGCCTGATTGAGCTCCACCCTGGCTCGCCGATCTGCGCAGCGAGACGCCCGGCTACGCAACGGCGGAGACGTAGAGACGCTGCAGGTCAGGCGGCTAGAAGAAGGGAGTGGTGGGGATCCGACCGCCGCCTTGTTTGTCGGCATGGCCGCACGACGAGAGGCCATACTCGTTTCAGGACTTTACGCGCAAGGCGAGTTCGCAGTTCGCTTGTCCCCAGTTGATTATTTCAGTCCCAGTTGAGTTAATAAATGTTTCGATGCCTGGCTGTAGTCCGACCTGCGCTGCGACCGGAGTGGTTGGCAGCACGCTGGGAGTAGAGACAAACCCATCGGCGGGAGGTTCATGGATCGTAATACAGGGATCTCGCGTTTGGTCTTGACCATGGTGGCAGGATTCTTGCTTGGAGCTAGGGACCGGTGAGTAGACTGGCTGGAATCGGCCTGGAGCACCTTGTGATAGGATCATGGGAATGTTCTGTAGTAGTTGGCGGCGGGCAGTGACCGGGCTGTGACCTGCAAGACAATTTTCTAAGGTGGTTTCGCTGGTTGACAGATTCTCAACAAATCCATGGCCGGCAGGGTGGCAACTTGCCTCAAGGGGCAGGTGTCGTTGGAGGAGAGAGCCACCATCAATCACCCGACAGAGCCCGGGCATGAGGCACTGTGCCCCTTTCCTGCGCTGAATACGGCCAGGAGCTGGGCCATGGCCTGCTTTGCCTTGATTGAGGCCTCAGTTCTGGCGGCAAGAAGCAAGTGCTGTCTCAAGTATTTTCACTCTCGGCCCCCACATATTTCGTGTGCCTTGGCCACGCCATGTGTCTCGCCGTCTCATTACTTCTACCCTTCCAACTGGCGGCCGCTTGTTGGTGACTGCCGTCCGCCCCTGGCCAGCCTGCCGCCTCTAACCCGCATCACCTCAAGCCAACACCTCTCGGCCACCCCCCTACGGCCGCCTCTGCGCCTTACTCACGCAGAGGCCGGCTCAATGGATCTGGCTGGTTGGTGTGACAAGGCCATGTTGGTCGAGAGTTTGAGGGACGCCCTCCACATTGGTTTGTTTTCTGTTGCTGCCACTTACCGCTTGGGGTGTGTTATCAATGTGGTCAGGGTTACGCGAACGACTCTTTTGTTTGGCATGTAACAGATGGAATATTCACGGATGTGAAAAAAAAAAACAAAAGCAATCTAGCCTAAGTGCCTTAAATGGACTCCGCCAGTTTTCCCGTTGCGAGCAAGTGGTAGTCGCCCTTCAGGGTGCTCTGCATCGGCCTCTGCCACTCCACAATCTGCTCACCCCGTGCCAGAGCTTCGCGACGGTCTACAGGGTACCTCTGCTCCTTGGTCACAACACCGGCATCCGTCGTACTCTCGATCACGGGTTTCTCTAGCACAGGCCAATCAATGTACTCGGGGGCGTCCGTGTAGATGGTGATCTTCTTCCCTTCCTGCCGCGTTTTCACCCACGCGTCCAGAACCGCGCGGTACTCGGCAACCGGATGGTCGAGCGTGACATCCGGGTGTGGCACCCATTCAATGTCCTGGATCATGGACACGTCAAGCTCCCTCCAGTCCTGCTCTCGGAAGTGGAAGTCGCGCGTGATCATCTCGTAGATGGTGAAGATGACGGCCCTGACGTCGTCCCGGATGTCCCTATCAACAATGTTAGCTGTGCTATACTGACTCGGGGCGCTCGGGGGCTGATTTGACGCACCAGTATGGGACAAAAGAGTAGCCGCGGTTATGGCCGATCTGCGCGGACCAGTCGAAATCGAAGAGCAGGAGATTGTCTGTGGCTTCCTCGACCAGCAGGTTGCGTGGGACGATGTCCTGGTGGGCGATGCCGTATCGCAGATTCAGGTCGTCGACGAGCTGCATGAGCTGCTTGCACCACTTGAGCTTGAAGGGGCGGGATACATTGTCCTCGAGGGTGCCTCACTGGGACCTGGAAGTTCGAGGCCGTGACAAAAATAGACTTGCCAAGTTATTACTGTGTACATGTTGCATTGCTTGCACCAACACATACCCAACCGGAACTCGAGAAACTTCACTGCCAATGACACCTACGGTACCTTGCGCATGAATACAGTCTGGTTCCCGAAAGCTTGCTGACCGACCGGCTGAGGCCAGCGGCTTGAGCATTCTGATATTTACATGTACACCACAAGCTTGAGCTCGCACACCCCGATCCATGGATGCTTCGAGAGCAAGCCTGAGCGGAGGAGGGGAATTTTCTCTCAAATGTGCTGTGGCCCCCATATACATCTCGAACACGGTTGCCGCCCCTGAACTCGCGCCTCACTCAGACTCGACACAGGGGCGAGGCCTGGTGGCATCACGCACGTTGCCGCAGGGCTGCCGATGACCGGCCGGGTTACATGCAGCTCGTTGCAATCAAGATGGTTTCAGTCGTGCCTCGGAATCGTCAGGAGAGAAGCCTGGGCCGGTGCGGGGGACGGGGAGGATGCTTCATCCGGCTGCTTGACCATGAGGGTCGAACTGCGTTTTAGCAACACAGCAAACCGGTCCTGACTGTACTGGATTAACTAGTATAAGTATTCTCACAAAACTAGGCAGTGTTCCCCCGTTGACTCTACTCACCTTCACTCTCAACCATCTCTCATCTCCATACCAGAACTCCCCACCCATCTCGTTGTTCAAATATTCTTTTCGGGCGGCACAAATTGAAGCCTACCAACCCAAGAACCACTGTTGCTTCATACCCCATCGGCCTATCCTTTCCCGAGTCCCGACTCGCCACCAGAACACCATGGCGATTGAGTTTGTCGACCCGTCGCAGCTGCGCAACAAAATGAGAAAGAACCTTGTGCATCACGAGTTAAACCCCAGCAATTGTGTATGCGGTTGGTATTATCGCTTCACCTACGCTTACTGCACCCATCTTTTCCACGCAAAGCACGACATGAAATGCGGCAAAGCATGGTCCAGAACTGGAAAGATCGTTTTCTGCAGGACACCAGCCCCTCAGAACATCATCCGCACGGTGAAGCTCAAGCCAGAATACGCTTGTCCCGATCCCAGCTGCTTCTCAGTCATTCTGGCTCCGCAGAATGTGATTCCCGACCCTTTTGTCTTCGACCCCAACATGGATTTTCTGGCGCACGCGTAAGTACTGACCCCAAGGCAATGAGCGTTGAGTAATGACAGCACATGAACAACCATTGACTAGTCAGCAGTTCCCAGAACACGAACCTCATCGAAGGAGCCGGAGCCAGCGCCTCGAGGCAATCCAGCGTTGACCGACTGACCCCCGGGCTGGGCCGGGTTGCCGGACAGTCGACCAGAGGAAGCTCGCCGGCGGGATCAGTTCACACCGTGAAAAGCGAGACGCCATCGACGCCGGGTGGCTCCGCCCGTGGACAGAGTCTCGGGCCGCCCGGCCACGCAAGCAGCACCAGCGGCAGCCGCAGCATCAGCCCCGGCGCCACCAGCGCCACCGGCTCCATTCCCGGCGGCAGGTCTCGTCAGACGACCCCCCAGCCCCCCAGACAGCAGCAACATGGTGGCTCTCCTAGCTCTCAAGCATCTGCGAGGAAGGGGGTGACTGCCACGCCTCCTCCTGCCGCTGACAACCGCCGTGCGGCGCCGGGCGGCGCGGTGGGTGCGAGTGTGGGACGCGGGGTCAATTGAGACGAGGCCAGGTAGATGAGACGGGGCCAAGTTGGCGGATGAGACGAGGCACGGAAAGGGGTACGGAAAGAGGTACGGGGTTAGCGCTGCGGTGTTTGTGTTTGGACATTGATAATCCAGTGTGATAGAAACGTGATAGAAGTCTATACTTGACTTTTTCCTTGGGTATACTTGCTCTTTCAATTAGTATCTAGGTATAATTAAGCCTAGCAAGCTACCTAAAATGGTTTAATGACGAACATCAGTTGCCCGGATACCCTGATAATAGGCTAACGGAGTATCTTTGAATTCATCTAAGTCGAAACCCCTGCTTACCGACCACCCCTACTTACCGAACACCCTTGGCCATATATAACCCTGAAAACCACACCCTTATAAAACCCCACTCAATGCTACTAAAAATATACTAAAAATAGAAATAGGTATTTAACTCTAATCTAAGTTAGGTAAAATATATAGCTTAATATATAACCTTAATACTACTAGAGAAATATCAAGATAAAAAGAATGTTAGTATCTATACTTTAAATATTAGAAAGTCTTAACAATTTATATAACGTTACAGCATATACATTAACTTATCACAATCCAGGAGTGACATTCGCCGCGACGTCGCAGTATTTACTATTGAGAACATTGCGGACAGCTCTTCAACGTAGGCCTAGGCCTAGTTTACGCCTTGATGGGAGATGAAGGTAGAAGACACACCGCCTCCTCTCTCCCACGCCCATCTTTGCCATCCCTCGTCTTCCAGGAGCAGCAATAACAGTGTGCGGCTGCTACACCACGAAGGTACTTGTAAAAGCTGACGTACTGTCCTTTGGTTGAGCGACGAGGAGATTGCGGATGCTACAAGTATTTAGCACAACCAGACTAGAAGCCGCTAGATGAGACGGATATGCTTTCTCTCCGGTCCCGCAGCCTCCCACGCCTGACGATGCACCTGCGCCACCGTCAAGCGCTCGGCAACTTCGTCGTCCCACTCGATGAGCATGACGTTAACAAGCCCGCTACCCGGGCCCTTATACGGCAACTTGCGCTCGTCAAAGAGACGCACCTCCGTATCAACGGTCTTGAGGCCGGAGCGCCGGTCATGTGCGTCGCCAAAGCTAGACACGAGGATCCACTCCAGCCGCCCGCGCGTAGGCTTGTGCCAGGTGCGCGTGTCTTTCGAGTGGAACGACAGCATGAGCCCGCAATGTGTCTTGGCGCCATCCAGCATCTTGATGACTCCCTGCTCGCCCACCACGTTGCCGTGCTCGCGGTCCGCGATCAGATGTCCGTGTCCTAGCTGAGTGAGCGTAAAAGCGTCATCGCGGACAGCCTCGGTCCAGAACTGCAGGGCGTCCGGGCCAAAGTCGGGGCCCTGGATGCCCTGCGTCTTCCGCTCCTCGTAGCCCAGATAGATGGGATAGGTCTTGAGAATGGGTTTTTGGCTGTACGACCCTAAATTTCGAGTCAGGACCGCGTTCATACGCGCTTTGTCTTTGAAGATCTCGTGAAGCTCGCCGGAGTGGAAGATCTGGAAGCACTCTATCTCCGAGCGGGCATATTCGTGATTTTCTCGCCGGTATGTGTTCTCGCCCTTTGTGAGCAGGAGGTACTGCATGCTTCCTGTCCATCCGGCCCAAGACCAGGACGGAAAAACCTTCGTCGATAGGCCGTCCCGGTTGTTATGAGACGAGTCAGGCAGTACTCGTCTGGTCCAAGAGCCTTCGTGTGCCCAAATCAGGGCGTGATCGAGGTAACAGGTAGGTAGACCGCTCAAAATGCTACAATCGAATGCTCTCTCGAGAACGCGGCCAACCCCCGCGAAAGCGTTCAAGGCATCGGCGACAAAGGACAGCTGTCGCCGGCTGTAAGCCTCCACGATTTCTTGGTACACATCAAACCTATGTCGCTTGTATACATAATGGTCCACAGGGTTTGGGTTCTCCTGGAAGCTGAGCGGATCAGGAGACGCACAGGTCGGCAAGTATAGCAGTGGATTCATCTCCACTTTCCGGAGCGCCTCGGCTCGAGAAGAGTAGCCAGTCGTCGGAGTTATATCCAACCATGGAAGAAGATCGCCGCCTGTCTCACAGCGGGTGGATTCGCCGCACTGGAAATAGACGAAGTCAGAAGAAAAGTAAATGCATCTCCTCGACAGATGTCTCTCTTGAAACGTCCATCCTCGCGTGTTCCAGTTGGAGCATCGCAGCGCGTATTCCAGTGCCGGCGGGTGAGGTGCCATGGCGAAGAAGTCCGGTATGAATGGATGTGGTTCTCCAGTACCAAAACGGCCATCCAATCTCGGATTTCCAGGGCCACCGGGTTCAAGAACATCCACCAGCCACTTCATCATGTCGTAGCCTTCGACGAGCGGAATGCCAATTGTGTGACAGATGGTCAGTGCCTCATGCTTCTCCTTATCCGTCCTCGCCAAATGGTCAAATAGTTGGATAAATTCCGGATCAGGCTCAAGAAAACCAGTGGCCATAGTTCTCGTGGTTTCGAAGACTTGTGGCTTCCGGGTCCCTGGCCTGATCCCCGGCAGACCGGCATCGGCGTTTTGTCCATGAAGGCCAACGATAGTCGCAGCAGCGCAACTGTACACAAGGTCCATCTGCTTGATATCCCGGTGTTTCTGTTGCGCGTCGTCCTGCACGATACAGAGAACATCGGTCCAGAGATATCGTTCGCCTAGGTTTCGAATCAAGGTCATGGCATCTCGGATGGTTGCCGGGAGGTCGCGAGGTAGAGATCCTGGCTTCATGCGGGCGGTAAGATTGGCTCGCATGGTCTTGGGCATGGGTATATTCCCCCATACGTAACTAAGAGCGAAGTACCTCTCGGAAGCAGTAGTCCGGACAAGACAGTGGTTGTGGACATCGACAAGAAGGATGTTCATGGCGGTTGGAGCTGACGATGAGGGCGCTGACGGACCGAGGACAGCGCACTTTTGTCCATGTTTGGTTTCGCATTCCGAGAGCCACGAGCGAATGAGGCGTATTGACACGCACTGGCCCGATGCTGAGCGGATGGGACTACCGGAGTCTTGCAGGAGATCGCGAAGCTCGTGGCCGGGCGTTTCGTAGGCTTGACGCAGGAGGTCGGGGTAGTTATCCTGGCGGAGCATACGAATCGCCCCGGCTCGCCGATAGCCGTATTCCACGGCGAGATAGCGCTCCCCGCTCGGTAGCTGTTCCGGATACAGCTGAACACCGCCGATCTCGGGGTCGATCTTCGCTAGCCTGGGATGTAGCCGCCGCTTGGTGCCGTCTGAGAGGGAATGAAGGACGACCCGGCAAGAGACGCAGTGACGAGCCCGGCAGAGCAGCCCGGCCCAGGTACCAAACGCTCTCCACTTGATCCAGTGCTTGTCGGAGAGCCCATTCCCTGCGACGACGCCGATGCGCCGGCAGACGCGGCACAGATGGCGACATGGGTTCTGTCCCTGCGCTTGCTCGATGGAGAATACCATCTGCTCCACTTGAGCCTCCCAAGAGGCAAACTCGGCCCACCTCATGGGCCCCGCATACCTCTCGTCGCGGGGGAAGGCCATGTCGTTGATGGTCTGGCTGTTCTTGCCCGAGAGAGTGTCCTGTGGGAGGTTTTTTACTCCCGGTATAACGGGACCATCTCCATCCGGGCTTCCAGTCAAGGCTCCAGTGAGCCATTGACCGATGGATTTTGTTGGATCCGTCGCCATGGGGATTCGATCCAACCAATCACTACCGCCCTTAGAGGTCGACATGGCGGACGACGAGGCTTTGTTGAAGATCTATGTGAGATAGATAGTCTTAGAGCAGATTTGACAGTTCGTTGTCGTTCGTGTCAAGGACAAATGGAGATAAACTGTTCAGAGGTTGTTACTGATTACCCCGCTGCGGGGCCAAGGGTGGCTGTGCCCATTGTTGGAGATGCGCAGTGGACGGACGGCCTGAAATCTCTCCGTCTCACGTAGCATTCATGTTATCCTCCTGCTAATTTCTCCTCGGGCCGCAAAATGCGAGGATTCGCGCCTCGACTGACCTTTCGTATGTTCCCACGTCTTGATGGGCATTCGGCGGTTCGTTTGCGCCGTCTCACTTGCCGGCCTTTGGTAGTGTGAGAGAAGTCGACAGCCTATGTCCATGATTCCTGCTGCTCTCCCAGCATTTTCCCCGGTGCACAAGAAGGTGAAGCCAGTGCCCTCTCTATGGGCACGATATGACCGTGCAACAACAGCCAGTGAGGTTTATAACAAGTTTTCCAGCATCCATCACCGGCCGGACCTCATTGAAGTTATGAGCTGTTTCCCAAAAAGAAACGTCGAACTGTATAGAACGATGAAACGTTGAAATAAGTCTCTCGGCCATGAGGAAGGAACCCACATATCCATAAGTTACACAGAGCCGTGTCTAACACCCTAGAGCGCATAAGTCGGACCCCCCGCCTTTGGCGCACCCGCATCTCCACACCGCTTTTTCCCACCCACCCACTTCAACCGACGACAACTCTATCAATTGTTAGCCAAACAACCCCATTTTTTGACCACAATACAGCCCATTCAAGATGCCGTACGTAGAGCAAGATATCCATAACCTGATCGCAATATTCAACCAAGGAAAGCGGTCTATACGGAGCCTTGCCAAGGAATTCAATATCCTAGAGTCAACCATCCGCAACCGACTTGCAGGCCGCAAAACTCGTCGGGAGGGTGCCGAATGGTTACAGTCCCTCAGCCGAATACAGGAAGATCGTCTTACCCAATGGATCTTGATCCAGGTAGACCTCGGAGTCCCACCAAACCACGGCCAAATCCGACTGTTCGGTAACCGTATCCTTGAGACCCAGGGGACCCCAGATATACGGCTTGGGAAGCGTTGGATCAACCGTTTTATCGCCAGGAACTCTATCTTGAAGACCCAACATGCCCGGAAAATTGATTCAGTCCGTATCAACAGAGGCACTGGCCCAGTTATCCGGGCCTGGTTCCCACTCCTTCAGATCCCAGCTGTCAAGGCCATCTTACCAGCCAACTAGTATAATATAGACGAATATGGCCTAATGAAAGGCTAAGGAACTAATAGCCTAGTTATTAGGAGCTTTAAAACCCGGGTAGTATAACGAAAAGACCTTAGTTCGAGGGCGTGGACGTCCTTTATCGAATGTATCTCGGCTATAGGCGTAGTACTCTCCCCTACTATCATTTTTAAGGGCAAGAGTATTTAACAGCAGTAGTTTCTAGTAGAAAAGGATAGACTAGATAACTAGTTGTTCACTACAACCGAGAAAGGCTAGACTAACCAAGCCGTTATATTAGAATAGCTTCAACAGATGTTTATCCCCCTGACTAGGCCCGAAGATCTAACTTAGCCCCAGTTATTAATATTAAACAGCTACGATAGTTATATAACTAATAACTTTATATAGAATTACTTCAAGAACAATGTCTACTTAGTCTTTTTACTAGCCTATACCTCTTACGTCCTCCAACTATTAGATCTTTCGATTTTCTCTCCCCTGAAGCACGCCTACTATAAATACCTCAATAACATTAATACTATCAGGACCGGAAAGTCCTTAGGGTTGTATCACTGAAGTAAGGGGGTGCAAGCAGCTCCTAAGCAAGGCGTAGAGGAGTGAAACTTAGGGGGCAAGGGGAGATGGTATTGAACTCTAGCTCTCCTATCTAAATAGTTGAAACGACTTCCTTTTGAGTCTGGCTACCCCGCTCCCTACCCGTATATAGCTTGCTTATATACTAATATTATTATTATTCCTACACCGCTATGCCCGAGGGCTTGCCGGACCTTCTACAA
>MU854626.1:0-28499 GCA_033296685.1 Parachaetomium inaequale | reverse complement strand
ACTATTACTTTCGATACTCTAATAAGATCTTCTATATAGTTAGTCTTTAGGAGTAGTATTAACGTTATCTATTTAGACTAGTAGTCGTTTCGAGAAGGATAGGTATACTCTATAGACCTTATAAGGATTTATCGATACTACTATAGAACTCGTAGATTACCCTAGCTACTTATTACTAGTCTTAATATCAATATCGCTACTACGATTATAATAGCGACTACAATCTCTATTTAACTATTATACGTTACCCGAAATATATATTTAACCTCTATATAAGCTAGGTTAAAGAGGATAGGCGATAGAGTCTAGGGTATAGGAGGACTATAAGCGTCGATAGGATTATCTAGGTAAACGAGAGACATCGGCGAAGCCGTACTAAGAGGAGGATACTAGCGTCAGATATAGCTAGCGCCTTATACAAAGAGAGAGGCGTAATGATAATAACTAGAAAACGTAATAAGGTACCGAATCCGTTAGTACGAACTTGCTAGTAGGAGCTAATAGCAAGTTCGAAAGGGAAGATTTGAAGTAGGGCAAATGCTTGATATAGTAGCTATAGTCTATACAGGAGGGCTCTTACTTTTGTTTTTCCGTTCCGCGTTGCATTTCACCGTTATAACGGACACTACTATATATAATAAGGCTCAGGGGCTTAGCTCCTAGCTAGAGAAAAGGGGGGGACACTAAGGAATCTCAACTCCAGTGATTTTTCAGCAATGCCGACCGAAAGTGTATGAGCGTATGCTCCCTCGCCTGGCCAGAGGGCCATCATTGTCTGTTTTACGATCGGAAGCCCAGAGAGCTCGTGATACCTCCCCGTATTCTTACAGATCTGTGATCTGATAGTGGTGTTTTGACTGTTATCTGGCAGGTTGCAGGCAGAGTCATTGCATCTCCTTGTTCAGTGATTCCTATATATCCTCTAAGTCTCGATTTATAAACTTCCCTAACAAGCGTGTCCTATTCATATAACGTACATTATCAGCGAGTGGGCCATATCAGCGAGTGGGCCACTTTCTACGCGACGCGATACCTCTACCCTCTATAACAACTTCCCTCTACTATCTAAAATGCCTTCGAAATCAAATGAAGCCTATATAATCTTAGCCCTTCAAGCTCTTCAAAATGACAAGAATCTAAGTATACGAGCCGCAGCTAAGGTCTATAGAGTCGCCCGAAATACCCTAGTGCGCCGACGCGACGGCAAGCCTATACGACGCGATACTACGCCGAACTCGAGGAAGCTTACCGAATTGGAAGAGGAGGCTATTGTTCAATATACTATCGAGCTAGATACACGAGGATTTCCACCAAGGTTGTGTAGTATAGAAGATATAGCTAACCAACTGCTACGCGTACGCGATACGCCCCCTGTCGGCTAACTCTAGGCATACCGATTTGTCAAACGCCAGCCAGAGCTCCGAATGCGTTATACATATAGATACGACTACCAGAGGGCAAAGTACGAAGATCCAAGGGTTATTGGCGAGTAGTTTGACCTTGTACAGAACGTCAAGGCCAAGTACGGTATCGTAGACGACGATATCTATAACTTCGATAAGACTAGGTTCATGATAGGCATTATCTTCGTAGGTATAGTGGTTATAACCTCTGATAGCCTTAGTAAGGCAAAGCTAGCCTAGCCTGGAAACCGCGAGTGGGCAACAGTGATCTAGGGAGTCAATGCCCTTAGCTGGGCTATCCCCCCCTTTATTATCTTAGCTATATAGTACCACCTCGCTAACTAGTATACTGAGTACGACCTCCCGGCCAACTAGCGTATTGCAACTACCGATAACAGCTGGACAACTAATGCCGTAGGCCTCGATTGGATCAAGCACTTCGACTTCTATATAGCACCTCGTATAAAGGGCAAATACCGGTTGTTGATCCTCGACGGCTACGAGAGCTACCACTCGACTGAATTCGAGCTCTACTGCTAGGAGCATTAGATCATTATACTCTATATACCTATATACTCCTCCTATAAGTGCTAGCCACTTGATGTTAGCTGCTTTAGGCCGCTAAAGCAGGCGTACAGTCGCTAGATCGAGGACCTAATATATATATATATCAACTATATCAGCAAGCTCGAGTTCCTCTATAGCTTCTGTAAGGCTTTCTTTACCTCGATGATAGAGAGGAATATCTAGGGTGGCTTCACAGGTACTAGCCTTGTGCCGTACGATCCAGAGAGGGTACTTTCCAAGCTAGATGTGAGGCTTCGTACGCTAATACCCCTGACCTCATAGCCTGATACCCTACAACCTTAGGTGTTCCAGATACTATATAACCCTCGAGAAGCGACCTCGCAGTTAACGCTTATCAAGACTCGTATTGCCAACTATCAAAATAGCTCTCCGACTTCGATGTTAGCCGCTGTGGACCAGCTTACCAAGGGTACGATGGCTGTAATGCACCAGGTAGCCTTACTTCAGTCAGAGGTCTCTTCGCTCCGTAAGGCTAACGAGGCACTTAGTAAGCGCCGGAGAGCCAAGAGAACACGCGTACAGCTTGGAGGATCACTTACAGTACAAGATACAAAGGATCAACTGGACCAGAAGGCCGTAGCTAGGGAGGTGGCGCAAGAAAAGGAGCAGGATAGTGGTGGTGTAGGGGGGGGTCGTACGAGGGTTCGGTGCTATGGTGTATGCGGCAAGCCTGGCTATAATACGCGCACTTGCCAGGTGGCTATAGAAGCATCGGATTCAGCTGCTTCTAATGTAATAATAGTTGGTTCCTAGTGCTGTTGTGTTACAATTGAGGGTAGTTGTCACAGGGGTAGCGGGAGGTGGCCCACTCGCTGATATAGCCCACTCGCTGATAATGTACGTTAGTATAATATACGCTTTACTATTGTACTATAATATAGAGTCTTTTATATAGATTCCAACCCCTTACGCCTTATCGTTTTACTTCTAGGTACGTCTATCTATTATATATCCGATAGAGTACTGATAGTCCTTGCCTAGTCGTTTTTCTTGGAAAACCGCGCCGTACTCTATAGGCTAGAGCAGGTGGTATAGCGATCTATCGGCTTGTTCCTCGAACATTAGTAGTACTATCTCCTGGAACTTGCCTATATAGTCAGATCTTCTGTTTAGGGCATCTGCCCGAGTATTCTCTATTCCCTTGATCCTTCTGATTGTAATGTCGAGCTACTTAATCAGGTAAGGCCAAGAGAGAAAGCCTTCATACGCTAACTAGCTTGCATAGGAAACCCTTTTGTCCCGAAGTGTCAAGGGTTCTATAACGCTCGCGTTGTCCCCGCTCTCATAAATCATCATTAAATACAGACACAGTGGTGAGCCAACCCCGCTGGGTGTGCCTCACTTCTCCTGTATCACCGGCTTCCGGCATCAAGGATCTAGCGCCCCGCTTGTTGTCGGCATAAACCCGAATGTGGGGGCACAACGAGCTTCACATCCAATCAAAGACGCGGTAGAGACGCAAGTAAGTACAGCGCTTGGGCGGGCACGTGGTGGGTTAGCAGCGGCCGTTGCCCGATTACATTGCTCTGCGCGGCCTCTGCTGGACAAAGGGTTAAGTTTTGGGCCGCGAACGTTTGATGGCGATGAGTCCTTTGAGACGGCTTAAATGACCGAGGGAGAAGATGGGGCGCATAATCTGGTTGGTTTGCCGCATTGCTGCACGGCGAGGCAAGTTGTGACCAGACGCTCGAGTTCAGTCCATCCAAGGAGGTGAATCTCGATGTGCTAGCACACCCGGCTGACAGTATCAATTCTACGGAGGCACTATCCCCTTAATCCGCTAGCTCGTCACCACACATAGGCAACAAGCCGGGGAGAACGCGCTCCAAGGTGTAGCACATCCTCTTTGACAGCGAAACTCTGACGGCATCTCAATCTTTGTTTTGCGGCATGACGAAAAGTGAACAAAGGTTTAGACCTCAGTTCTTTGAACCCTAATAAACACGGTTGGTGCTTCTTCTTTCTCGATTTCTTGCGTGGTTTAAGGTATTAGGATCTGTCCTCCCGAAAACCTCGCTGGGTACAACGATTGATTTTTACAACGTCACAACATGCTGTGTTTGGGTCAACAAGAGCGCGCATCAATCATACCCCCCGAACCCTCCAAGGCCTTGCCGAAGAAGACCTCGAGACTGCTTTCATTGTCAGCCATGATGCGCGTCGAAAACCAGCGGCAACCTGTCAAAAAGAAGGTTAACGGGTTTATGGGCTACCGGGGTAAGCCTGCTGATCGGCCTTCCGTTGCTCCCCGCTAACGTCTTCAGCATACTACTCGTCCCTCTTCTCGCAGCTCACACAGAAAGAGAAATCACCTATTATGACGATGCTTTGGAAGGAGGATCCATCCCACAAAGAATGGGGTTTCATGTGTGCCGTGTACTCGTCTATCAGAGAGTTCCTGTCCGACGAAAATGTCTCGCTGCAAAACTGGATTCAATTTGCCATCAAGCACATGGGGATCGTTGTCCGAGAGAGCTACCTGACGACTCTGGGCTGGAAAGTCGTACAGCTCGGCAAAGGCACACCCAAGGTCGAGCGCACTACGACTCGAGGCGTGCAGAGCTATCTCCAACCTACAAACGCACTGGAGCTTTTCATGAATTGCCTCAACGACGGGCTTCCGGTCGCCAACCCACTTCCGATCATCGCGACCCTCTCCGATTTGACCAATGACATCATTTGCGTCAACACACAGGTGGGCGCCGCAGCCAAGCCGACCAACTCCATAGACAGCTTTTGCCAGCCCGACAAAAGCCAGCCGTACTTTACATTGCCGGCGCATTTCGAGATCGCCGCAGCTCACCCGATTATTCCTCAGGGCGTCACGGTGCACCGTTTTCTTGAGATCTCCGCCTTCCCGGCGGTAGCGCCGTTCTTCATGACAGGGGACGGGGGATCCGAGCTTAATGTGATGCCGGAAAGGTTCCTTCAAGATGAAGGTAATGATGAGATCGGAAGCCAGGCCAATGTCGGCAATCAGTACTTCGCGATGGGCATGAGCAATAACACGCACGGTAAGTACAAACTGGCTGTTAGGAATCCCGATTCTAACAGCATTAAGTCGGGACCCCGGCCTTTGGCCCACCCCCCCTTTGGCCCACCCAAAAATCCTTGGCATCCCCCCCCCTACCCCATCTTCCACTACAAATACTGCAACCAATCTAGCTAATTACAATACAATCGCGGGTGGCCTCGGTAGTTTCTGGCCGGCTCTCTTCAACTGGGGGGTCTACGGCCCGGCCTACGGCAACCTGGGCCTGGTGGACCTGTTTGATATTGACGAATAGCTGATTCGGGTCCGGAACCACCTTCTTCCTCTTGACCGTAGTATACCGTTCTAAACGGACTTCTAAAGCCTTAATAAGCTGTTGTTTGCGAGCTAATTCGAAGTCCTTCTCGTCAATGACCTTTTCCAGCTTCCGAATAAATAGCCGTCGTGTGGATTTGTAGACCTGTTGGTCGGCTAGGATATTGAGGAAGTCTGCCTGGGCTATCTTCTTCCGTGGGGTAGCTAATAGGGTCTAGGAAGCCCCTAGGGTAAGTTGGCTAGGTAGCCTAGGTAGTGGGGTCTATAGCCGAGCCCGGTTGTTGGCCCGGTCGGCCCGGCTAGTTATATTCTTAAGTAAGAGCTAGCTTATTAGTAGTTTGGCTATATTCAACGGCTATAACCTACTAGCTTCCTACCTGGCTAGGATATTCTTAGCTGTAATAGCTTCCTTCTAGGCCTTCAAGAGGCATTTGATCATCAGTTACTTCCTAACAACGGTTGATTCGGCCTAGCTATTAATATCGCTAAGGTACTTCCGGTAGGAATACTTCAGAGGGGAGAAGACCGAAAGATCTAATAGCTAGAGGACGTAGGAGGTATAAGCTAGTAGAAAGACCAAGTAGATATTGTTATTGAAGTACTCTAGTATAAATTCGTCTGTTATATAGCTGTTGTAGCTATCTAGGACTAATAACCGGGCCTGGGTAGTCCTCTAGGGCTAGGTGTATAGGATGAACACCCGTTGGAGCCATTCTAAGGCCACAGCTTGATTAGTCTAGCCGTTCTCGGTCGCTGTAAATAGCTAGTCATCCAATCTATCCTTTTCCACTGGAAACCACTGCTGTTGAACCGTTATACCCTTGAAAATAACTGCTGGTGGGAGTACTACCCTAGTTGCCGAGATATACTCGATAAAGGAGGTCTATACCCGCGAACCTAGGTTTTTCTGTTGGACTGTACGGGTATCAGTACTCCCGACAACCAGGCCATTAGTTCCCTAGCCTTCTATTAGCCTATATTCGTCTATATTATACTGGTTAGCCGGTAGGATCTTCTTGATAGCTAGGACCCGGAGGTATAGGAACCAGGCCCGGATGATTGTACTAGTAGTACCATTGACTCGGACTGTATCGATCCTCCGGGGCCTCTAGGTCCTAAGAGCAGGATACCGTTTGAGGAACCGCTCAATCCAGCTCTTTCCAAGCCGCTTGTCGGATCCCTGGGCCTCAAGGACCCGGTTACCAAACAGCCGGATCTGATTGTGGCTTGGAGCAACACTAAGGCTGGCCTGGATCAGGACCCATTGGCTAAGACGATGTTCTTGAACTGGGCTAAGGGTCTGCTGGGATTTGGAGCCTTCTTGACGGCTCTGGGTGCCCTGAAGCCGGTGCCGGACTGTTGACCGTGGGATACCGAAGATCCGGGCCAGTTCCCGCAGTGACCCACCATCCCGGTCGTATTTGGCAATGAGATCAGCGATATCTTGCTCCGTATAAGACATCTTGAATTGGTGATAATCCTGTCAAAAAATGGGGTCGTTTGGCCAAAGATTGACTGAGTTGTGGTAAGTTGAAGTTGGTGGGTGGAATGAGCGGTGTGGATTTTTGGGTGGGCCAAAGGGGGGGTGGGCCAAAGGCCGGGGTCCCGACTTACAGGATATAATTGGTAATGTGACGGGCTTGGCCCGTAGGTAGGTTCGGCGATGCCGGAACCTGGGTTCCATGGGAGGTCCGAGCCCACCGAGATGGGGTGTGCCAGAACCTTCCATATCTGTTCCCGCTACTCGACAAAGCTGGCCCTTTGCCTCCTGTTAGTTAGCTCTCTCTCTTTTCTCTCTTCATTCGAAGCAATCTCGACATTTTCCCCCACGCCTTGTGCACCATATCAACGCCAACGCGTGGCCTGTTACAGGTAACACACAACTACGAGACAGGGAAAGACAAGTGGCAGATCACTCGGCGGAACTAAGCAGGCGCGGGATATGTTCGTGAAATCGACAGCATTTGATGAAAGCTTCTTGGATAGGTCAACCTGGAAAATGCTGGTGGTGCATTATTTTGTGGTCCAAGTACACCAAAGACTTGAAGAATCCGTCTTCGCTGTACACATCCTTGAATGTCGCTTCGTAAATCGGCTCGTTGTCGGCAGCCATATCGGGCTCAAACAGTCCCTTGATGAATTGGGCATCTTTAGCTCGCACGATGCGGCCAGTCTTGTTCAGTCGGATACGATAGACCTTGCCCGAATTGCCCTCGTAGCCGCAGAGTTTGCCCTCGATGGCATTTGCCAGCATCTTGTGGCTCTGCAGTCTGACTTCCATGTCATGGATGTGGACGAACGCGAGCGAGCCATATGCCCTAAGATGGTTGATGCGTGGGACACACTGATCCGGCGTGAGACCAAGCGACTCGAACAGCATCTTCAATGGTGACTTGTCGTCGGGGTTGTAGGCGGTTGGGAGGCGGTTCAACACATAAACAAACCCTTCCTCCGCCAGAGGCCAGTAATCCTCAGGAAATCCCGCCTCTAGATTCGCAGTGCGGGCACCTCAACGATTGTCCGGCCCGCGTGCCTTCCCATCGGGCCCTGTTGCGGGCAATTGGGCGATATGATTGTTAGTTTCTTCCCCGCATTGTGTCACGGATATCGCGGCACCCTGCCAAGACATGGCCAAACCCGAGGAAACATCGAGGTCTGGATGACTGGCAAACACACAAACAAACACACAAGCAAACACACAAACTGTACATAGCCGCCTGACACAAACAGGGCTTACTAGCGTGGTAGAGGGCCATTGGCCAAGACACAACACAGAAGGCCTCCAGGGACTAAGGACAGCTTTGGCACTTAAAGAACGAAGCCGCCACAACTTCGGTTATGGTGGTCGAGGATTTTGAGGCCAAAGAAAATTATTGCGTCCTTGAACCTAGTTCCAAGCCCTCACACTGAGCCCTTGTCACACCAGGAAAAGCATTTGGCGGCCTGGATCACGGTACAGGAGGACTTGGGCGTCCCTGTTTCCCATCGCCAGATTCGCTTATTCGCCGACCGTATCCTCCAGGCAAACGGCTCCTCCGAGACGGTCGGGAACGGCTGGCTTCCTCGTTTTTTCAAGCGCCACCCAGAAGTCAAGACCAAGAAGGTGAAGCGAGTCGATTACAAGCGTATTGAACAGCGGTGCTCTCAGATCAGTCAGTCCAGTCAGGCCCTCTGCCAGTTACCTTGGTCCCTATAAGGTTAGTTCCAAATCCCAGAATTTAGTCCCATCGTGTCCCAGTTGCCTTCCCACAGACGGTGAGCAACACCGGTTTGGTTGCGTCAGAAACCCGCTGCGATCAGTCGCTCATCAACCGTCATCGGGTCGTAGGGCAAGTTGCGCTTCGAGGGAGGAAGCTGAGGGTTGCGACGAGCAGCCACATAGCGATAACCCGGGTACATCTCCTTGTGGATACGATCCTCTTCATCTGCGAGGACCTTGAAGTGAGCCTTGACCTCAGGCTTCTCGAGCTGCCAAGTCTTTGCAACGACCTGGGCTTGTTTATGTTAGGAGTGTCCAAGGACAGACTGAAAGACAAGTAAGAACTTACAGATGCAAGCAGCAGTCACACTAGGGTTGCTGGCATGAATCTTGGGAGACATCCACTGACGATATATGATAAATGGATTGCGAGGCCGACGGATTCCGAGCTTGATGACGTCCGCGCGACTCACGACCTTGGGGGTGACGGGACGTTGAAGAGTGGCATCTGAATGAAGAATGAGTTTTCCGACAACCAAATTTGAACCCTCCAACTTCACTTACCGTCTTCCATCTCGGTCGATTTGATGATATAGTAGTCTGCCTCGTTTAGAGTCTGCGCATACGGAACGCTGGTGATGCAGTATTGGGTCGGTTCCGCTTTGGAGCGGACAATAACGGCATGCTTGCCATCAACGACGTTCCTAAAGAGGTTAGCTAGGGATATGACCAGTGAAAGTGAACAAAAAAACCTGTAGTTCTCGAGCGCCAGGCCCACCATCATCAGGGAAGCCGCGAGCTCATCGTTGTTGGCGGTGAATTGGACGATCATCTCGTTGCCGCTGAAAACGAACGCTAGCGGAGGAGCGCTCGCCATGTCGCCCGAGATGTTGCCCGTAACATGTGAAGTCATGGCGCTCGTCAGTTATGCTGCGAGTAGGGATGTCGAGTCAACCCCAAGCTAGAAATTGAGAAGGGAAATGAAGTTTACAATCTCGTGGTCGATGGGTGACGTTGAACTGCCGGTACTTGCATGAAGAGGAAGGTGGGGCCAGTAAGGAGGAGTTCGGAAACCGGTTTAAGTATGTGCTTCCCAAAAAGATAACTTGTAATTGTTCTTGCGGGAACAATACTAAGAACTCCAGGCGAGAGGGCCATGAGACCCCGCAAGGTATTGTGGGCAGGGCATAATTAGAATGACACCACTGGTCCCCATGGCGTAGAATTTCGCTCTCATTCTCAATTCGGCCCCAAAACCAGATCGTTTCCTACACAGAAGAAAAGTTTCGAAACATAACACTCGGCATAGCCAACCCCGGCTGAGGTCAAATCAGCGATCATGGCCGACCCGTACGGCGCTATGGGAGCGCAGTCAATCTTAAACACCCCAGTCGGCCGGCGTGGTGGAGCACAGATGGATCGCCGAAAGCTCGGCCAGGTGAGCATTGTATTTGGAGGTTCAAAGCACTTCGCTAAGATGACGTCTTGGATATACTAGGTCGTCCTCCGTCTGCAAGCTCAGCATATTCGTTCATCCGTTGCGACAGAAATTGAAGAGTTTGAGAGATTCTTCCAAGACATTCTGCAAATCGCCAATTTCTTTCTGGTAACCACCGAGAGAGTCGCGGATTCCTCAAGACTGGTTATTGTCGACCAGCCAACTGTGGTCAAGGTCGTATGCCACTTTCTCACGTCATCAAATGCCATACTACAGTTTCTCGACTTCCAAGAGCAGAAAACTGGACTTGCCTCAGGAGGAGATATGTCCTTGGAGACGCAAGTCAAGGAAGCCCAGGCTTTGGTGAAGGAACTCCTCAACACCCTTCTACTTTATAAAAAGGCCGAAACCTACCCCGGAAAAGAATGCGGCCTGATTTATAACGAGGATATCAAGGTCTACGGTGGATACATCCTTCACAAGTACGCCCATGCCGACGTGAGCTACGTCCCCGACCCGACGGACGACAACGAAGACGTGGGCAAGTTGGTTCAATACTGGCATACTGAGAACTTGGTCCATCCATTGAGGCATGTTCCAGGCACTCCCTGGCACAAGTTCTTTGGCAATGTCAAACCAGGCCCGATTGTGAGCCCAGCGTTGTTCAGGGAGCGTAAGCCGCAACCATTCTTCAGAGTGGTGTTTCCAACCACCATCACTTGGCTGAAACCCGAGGTTATGCGCGATTACGATAAGTATCGCGACATGTTTGAGAGAGTAAGCTATGGTTCATGAACCCACATGGAGGAGCTTGCTGACACTGCTTACCAGTATCATCGGATTGCTGGGCCACGTCTCCCAGAATTTGTCCGAGAAGTAAGTGAACTTTGCCTAGGATAGGTGCACGTGCTAACAGAAAACAGGCAAGGACTAGGACGGTTCAACGCCGCCTTGGGAACTGCTTTAGAGGTTGGAAGAGGTACGAGGACGAGATTCTCCTCTGTCTTGAAGACATGAGTGAAGTGTGTGACTGCAACCTTGAGCGCCTTGGACGTTGTATCCATGCTGACCATGATCGGACAGATTCCTTGTCCCGAGTATGACCTTTTGGGACTCTGCAGGCCCGAGGCGCTGAACGCAGAGATCAATGCTCCAGAGCTGGCTGGAATTGCGTTGTTGGGTGCTGATATCCCCCCTGTCCCGACTTTTCTCGACGGGGAGCCTACGAAGTATAATCTTCACTTCGACGGCGAGTGGCTCTAGCAGACTCGAGCGGCCACCCAATCTTATACTGGGATTTGGAATGGGTCTTAGCGATATCGCTTTGCCTTCGATTTCAATGCTGAGGCGGAAAACTGAACAGAATTTGACCCCCAATTCAATCCATTGTTGGTGCTTCTTCTTACATCCCTACGTGGCCTAAAGTTTCCCTCCTAGAAACCCCACCGGCCGCGATCATTCAACTTCCCGACCCTACAACATAAGAGCACCCGGTTTTTCGGTCACAACAATGGCGGAAATCAACTAGATCCTTCAAACCTTCGGAATTCTGAACAGCGCCGTCAGCGCTATAGCGGGATATCATAATCTAACAGCCGCGCATCACGAACTTCCCACGAGCGGTGCTAACAGCGACGGCCCAGGCTTGCCCAGCGACCACGTCGCGACCTGTTCGGCGAAAATTTGCCCTCGCCTCCAGCTGGCGCCAACAGCAACCTCGCTTCGTCCTCCCATCTCATGAGCGCCGACAACAAAGATCGCATGAATGTTGACGAGCGCCTCGGCGAATCTCTTGCCAACCTTATCGCCATCAACTTTGGTGGTTTTGCAGGTCGAGCCAGGGCAATTCCCCTCTATCCGCCCCAGGAGCCTAACTTTAACTAGTTATTGGCTTCTTCGGCGCGCAGATCCCATGCAAAGGAACAAGGGTTAGTATGTCCTGTGGCCGAGAGAGGGCCGCAGCTATACCACCACCAGATCCGTCAACTCCGAAAGCGAGCACGGGCCAGAGCCGGAGTCACTTGAATTGTGGCCTGTGCAACCGAATTTTCCTGTTGCCCAACCCATTTCAATCGAGCCGCTTGACAGTCGTTGCACAATTCAACAATTACCCATCAATGATAGTTACGGATTCACTAGTTATTACCCAGCTCCGCGCGGCTAGCGCATGCGTGACGATTTCGACCATATTGTGGGCGACGCTGCGTCTCCCCTTGCTTGTGGATGTTAGCGAGGGAAGATCCTAATGAAACTTAGGCAAGCGAATTGCTCGCGTAGCCTAACAAGAACAACAAAATGGCCATGCAAACGACCGCCAGTACAGCAGTGGGCTGGAAGTTCTTTCCTACTCGCGAGCTCTGATAGAACGCAACACCACGCCTGCGTGGAGAATGACGTGCAGTGCAACCCCCGGAATGGTCGGGTTGGATCTCCATGAACACAGTTTTCCGTGAGACTACTTCTGGCACTCAGAACCAACCTCCTGCTCGCTCCAGGTTATGTGTCCTGGGAAGAAGGTTACGAGATGGAGTGACGTGTGGGTTTGGATGGAATTTATTTCGCCCGGAGGCACTGAGCCTATAGGGCCATAGCACGCTAACTGCATCGGATCGACGTCACTTTGCCTCTAACTCGTACAAGCCCACTCCTCCTTCACTTTTTCTCTCTGCACCATTTGCTTCTTGCCTTGGTTGTTAGCAGATCGGCTTGGAGGTTGCGTTCTCCAAGTGTTCAGCGTCCTATCCTCAGCAGCTAAAGCGGGACCTGCTGAGGGGCCCAGGCAATGCTACAACTGTCAGGAAATAGGGCACAAGGCCTTCGTATGCAAGAAGCCGCAGACCTGGTCAGCAGTCACCGAGTCTCTGCGACGCACCGAGGTAGTGACAAAACATATACATTATTCTCAGGAGCCACGGCCTAACCTCCCAACCATAGCCCCCGTGTCAGTCTTTCCTGCAGGAATTGCAAAGACAACCGGCTTTGTTTTGCCGGCTGTTCCAGTAGCGAACCGTGATCTCCGCGCCATCCAGGATGTCCGTTATTGCCTCCACTGCAACTACCCACTTGCCCGATACCTTTTTGCATTTAAATTCAGCAGATGGGTTGCAACCGTGGTTTAGCAGCCGAAAGATGCTGCCCTCGTGGCGGAAATCCAGTTGACAGACGTCAACTTCTTCGCCCATGTCAGTCCGCACAAGATCCAAAGCTCGCTCGTCCTTGTACGTGTTGGCCGGAACGATTTCCCCGAAAAGGTACCCAATTGTCGTCCTCTTCCGATATGCCATCTTCCCGTGTGCGCTCGCGACAGCCTGCAGGCCGAGACCTTTCTCCCCGTAGTTTTTAATGCGAGGCCCGAATGGAGGAAGCTTGCTGATGCAGTCACAGTCGGCCCCACGGCAATCGTCGCACCCAGTTGCACGTTCCAATGTCGGGTTGGCGGGCCACGACCAATCGTCCGGCCATCCCTCGGGCCGCGGCCAGGCCGGATGAGCTGTCGGATTATACGTGTTCTCCGTGAGCGGCTGGCAAGCCCGTAGAGAGGAGAGCATCTTCTTTTCCGGTTGCTCGGTCAAGCTCTCCCCGCCACTTTCCCATCCGAATTCGACGTCCTGGCCTTCTAGACTCTGCTGAAATTCTTTTCCGGCTTGGCAAAGTTGTCTGGTGTAGTCCGAATCCAGGAGCTTATGGAAGGCCTCGGAAGCGTCTTGCCCATTCCCTACTTCGCTCAACAGATTCATGAACCCCCGGTATTCCACGTCCGAGATGCACGTCGTCCTGTAGACGAAGAAAAAGGACAACAAGCCGTCGAACTTGCCGCAGAGGCGAACCCACTTCTGTCCTTCTCTGCTGTGGTGGTGATACGTGCTGTCACTCATGGTGTTATACCGCATTCTCACTTGACCTCCCATATCCCTCAAGGCGCCATCCTTTGCCTGGTTGACCTCTTGCGCGAGGCGGTATTGGCAAAGCCGGGTGAGGAACCGTCCGAATACGGTCTTATCCTTTCCGATTTGGAAAAGTTGGCTTGTCGTATCACGGTCGGGATCGAACCGAAACTCGTTGTCGGGTTTTCTCCTAATGCTGACAAGCTCCTGGAACTGTGCAATGCACCTCTTATCCCGTACCCATTTCACTAGGTTTGCGGCGGCGGGATGTGGATGACTTGCGACACTGGCAAGCGCTTTCGGTGGCTTTGCGCTTGACGATCTGATTTTTGCGGCCGGGGTTGGAGCTTGCAAAGGGGGCGCTGCTCTCTGGTTCGCAGAACAGTCCACCGGGTGTGTTACTGTCTGCCTTGTACGCCGACCCACCGACTCTGTGGCTCTCTGCTTCGCAGAACGATCCCGCAACTCGGTTGTCGCTCTCCGCTTCGCCGGATGACCCGTCGACCTTGTTGCGTCGCCACGTATAGGCACGGATGCCTCTGGCGTCTTCTCCATCAGGGCAAATAAACCATCGTCGGGACAAAACCAGGATTTCTGAGGGATCGCTACCTCGCCAGGAAGGACAAAGTTTGCCGCTATAGCAAAAGAAGGGGTTATGTTGACCACGGCGTGATACTGTCTCGGCCCGGTGACGACCATGGTGCCTGGGCCAGCACACACCAAGTCGAACCCGATGCCTTCCTGCCGAAGTCTTGCCGGGCTGATCAGGAACGAAAAGTGCCGGACAAATTGATCGCAGCGATCATCAGAGTTCTTCTCCTTCGCCAATCGCAGGGTCAGCTGTTCGAAGTCGGCGGTGTGGTGCGGCTTGATTAGGATCCAGAGTTTGAATCCGAACAAACTGAGGTTAAACGACCGGAAGGATGCGTCCTCGCAATGGAACGCCGTCCCCGAATCCTTCTCGCCAAGATGGCCGTACAGTGTGTTGATTCCGGGAATGGTACCCAGCGCCTCCAGCTCTTTGCCTGACGGGAACTAACCATCCAGCTTGGATCGTGGCAAATCCCCAACAAAATAAGGAACCGGATCGCGTGGAGGCTCGTGGACGAGCTGCTCCAGATAGCGTTCCGCGTCCGAGTTCGAGGGCTCCTCGAGTTCCTGAGACAGATTCGGCGGGTTGAATGTTCCATTGGAGGCAAGCGAACAATAGAGCAGGGAAACTCCCTCCGCTCTATCCGGTGTACACTTATGACGTACTGCCATGACACTATGCTCCGTTGGCTTGATGGCGGCCGCAAGCCGCCGCCAATCGAATTCCGAGTCCAGATTGACCGCAAGTTTGGAGGGGAAACTGTCCTCCGCAATGCATTTGTCCAGGTTTGCGATGAACTTGTCCCCCAAATCCGAAGCCTCCAGTATGAACACACCGGCCGGCCTTGGCGTTACGGGAAGGCGAGTGGGCTGAGGTGGTGGGAGACCCTGGTTGACTGTCCTGGCGGCCGTGGGAGAGTTGACTATCCGATTTGCGGGAGGAATCCGGGCGAGCTCTTTCCCGGCAGACTCTCCGGTAGTTTTGTCTGGTTCGGATACCAACGACGCGGTGATCCCTGTTGAAGATAGCGAAGGGGCGGTCCGAGGATCCTGCCATGGGGGGATTCGATAACCATCGCTGGAGGATCCTTGTGCAGCACCCCGTCGAACATGCTCCGTTGGGTGGTCCGATGATTGGTTGTCCTGCGGATCTTTCAGCACCTAACTGCCAGACTCCCGGAGGCCGCCCTTGGCAATTTCACCCAGAACTGTTTCGAGTTCGCTCAGCGCCGCATAGAATCTATCCACCAACCTGGCTTGAGGTTGGCGCGCTGCACAGATTACGGGAAAAGTTCGGCGAATGATCCCCAAGCACCCCGTCATAGCCTCCATTTTCAGCCGGAAAAAAGAGTCGTGCGTGCGTTCGCGCAGACGGACCTAGAAGCTAGACGATTAGTGCTCAGTAAATCAAGTAAATTAGCAGATTAAGGCTAACTTACGCAAGTCAAACGGCGATGGCGATGGCGATGGCGATGGCGCTGTCTGCGATAGGTAACGAGAGCGAAGAAGGTTTTGGTTGGGTAAGAAGGGTGCCCGATTTAGGACTGCACAGACCATAATCCGGGTGATTCCGGTTGTGGCCTGTGCACTGCTTAGAAAAAGCGGGCGCTTGCCGACACTGGTGGCAGCACTCGCGCTGAGTGGCGAACGGAATGGAGGAACTCTGGTAAAATAACCATAACAGAGACGGGGAGGGTCGCTAAGGAGTTACCTCTTGCCTTTAAATTGAAAGGAGACGGGGGGCATCCTCAAAGGGGGAGAGCCTCGATATTTCGCGTCAGCGTCGCTTCGACAAGAGCCTGTCGCAAAGCAACGGCAGCGAGCTGGCTTGTCACTCAACACGCTAGTGCTCCAGTAGCATCAAACTTCTTCCTCGAGACGAAGGCTCCCAGAGAGGCGCCGATGTTGCGTCACGACAAGCATTACACGACGGAGCCATCGGCATCCGCGCGATGCACGCCCTGTAGAACTACGGCGCGGAGGAGCCCGCATTTGACGCCAATGCCTATACGATCAGCTCGACCTACCACGCCGGCACGCTCAAGCTGTACGCACACCACCTCACGACCGCATCGAGTGGCCAGCCTGAGTACCACATGACAAAGCTCAGAGGCTTCGACATGACGGATAGCCGTGAGACATTCGTTCAAGGTGCGACAGCATTCATTCCGGAATGCACGGGATTGAGCACAACTGCACCGCGAGAACTTCATCCAGACGGCGAACGGACGAGCGCCCCAGTCCGATGCCGAGCCACCGCCTCAAACCGGAATCACAGTTGCCGTGGCAGAGCAATACGAAGATTCAACTGACGAATTCGTGGATTGCGGGGACTATCTCGAAGAACAAGCTGCCGGCGCCATAGACCACGCTGCACCCGGGGGTGTCGGGGACGAGCCGACTCTTCCACAGTACCTTCATGCGGAGGACGAAGGGCCTAGCCAGGAGTCCACAACTTATTTCTACAGCGGTTTACTAAGCTTTTCCTTTCCTCGTCGTCGGCTTTCATTCTCCGTTTTAAACTCCAGCACAGCATCCTCGGAGAATGCAACTCTCGGCTGGCTGCCCCCCGACTTGAGCCGTGGCTTTGTGTGCAGCTTGAGGTGAGCCATGTAGTTATCGCTCCGGTTGGCAACGTGGTTGCAAAATTTGCATGGGAAAGTTGACCGGTCATGCGCGCTGAGCGAACGTTAGCTCTGATTGGGAACCATGATCCGTTTGCCGGACTTACGTCTTGATGTGCCGCTTCACGTGCTCATTCCTGTGGTAGAGCTTGGGACATCCCTTGATGGGACATTTGAAGGCCGCTGCCGGCTTGACGACATTGTCAAGGGCAAAGCTGCTGTCACCCGCCACCACTGCGCGACGGTTCTTTTTTCTTTTGATCCGGCTCCGCGAATTGGATGGTGAGCATCGCTGTACTTGTTGTTGGAGTCCTGTCCCATGCCGCGCCTCCCCTATCAAGACCTGATCCCTTTCTGTGCTTGGAAGGATGAACGGCGTCGTCATGGCTCGGTCAACTGTCCCGACGAGCGTCGTAGGAACCTGTTGATTAAAGTTGATGGGAACGTCCGGATACATTTGATGGGCCGCGTTGTCGGATAAGTCGTCCAAGTCTGTTATGACAGAAGGGGTTAATAAGTGGGAGTTGGGACTGGGCTGATTGGCGAGGAGCTTACAGTCCATGGTTTGTGACGAAGTCAGTTGAGCACCGTAACTACCCAGGGCTTGGATGGACAAATCATGCCGTCCTTGGTTGGAAGCGTTGTCGGTCTTCGGCGCCATCGGGTGGTAGGTGAATGTAGTTGAAGGAGCGAGAATGAGACGAAACGGAACCACGCTAGCCAACGAGGCAAAGGAAGAACCGAAATCGAACGAAATCGAGGAAGGCAGACCCGAATGGCTGGGCGCTGGCATGTGGGGCCCGAAGTTCAACGGGGCGAAGACAGAATCGAAATCGATCGGAGTTAGACCCGGGAGCGGAGTCGAATAGCCAGAAGTTGGTATGTAGGGACCGAAGCTTGACGAAGGATACGAAGAGGGCCTGACACTGGCTTCCGTGCCTTCCGCCTGGAGACTGTTGAAACCGAAATTGACATTGGCGCCGGAGTCAGGGTCTATGTTACACATGGGCGAACTTGTGAGATTCATCTTGCTTCAATCACGTTGATGCGGCCGATGCCAATGGGAGGAAGAATAAGCAAAGATGAATGACAACTTCACCCTGACAGGTGAACGGAATGGAGGAACTTTGGTAGATAAGCATAACAGAGATGGGGAAGGTCGCTAAGGAGTTATCTCTTGCCTTTGGATTGATAGAGAGACGGGGATCATCCTCAGAGGAGGGAGAGCCTCGATATTTCAAGAGGCACTGAGGAATGCCGCGGCTCAGCTTACCAAAAGGGGGATTCGTCTAGTGAAGATCTCATCGGAACACACTCTCTCATACAAAGGTATTCCTTCAGCGCCTGGTGCCGATCGCGACCTTCCCTAAACCCGGCAAGGTAGATGAGGCTGGCCGCCACAGCTGCAAAAAGAGCAGAGCCTCGACGCTAAAGTCGCCCTTCCGAGCGCATGACCGAATAGGATGTCTGGGTAGCCCACATAGGCGCTCAGCTCCAATATATAACCGAGGGCTTATTTTGGCGAGATCGCGGACGAGGGCACCCTTGCGGTCCATGATTGGTATTTCTTCCGCCGCTTCAGCGCTGAAAGCGTCGGTGATCTACATGGACATGGGGCGGAAAAACAAGAGCGGGTAGTAGGTGCAGGATATCTATATGTGTATGTAAGGGACCGGCCGGATCAAGGGTCTTTTAGCTGCAGCGCCTCAATCTGGTCACATTGCTGCATGGAGGGCGGAGCTGCTGAGACCCGAATCGGCTGTATCGTCGTCCAAACAGGCCGTGCTTTGGCGACTGGTGTACGCACTGTGCAGCGGCAGCAGGCAGGGTGCCGGGCTGTGATTCATCTCGCAACATCCAATGGCTTGCATCGAGGGATCGTTCGGTGTGTGATAAAGCATTGACCATAGTTCAAAACCACGACATGTAGGTAGCCATGCATAACCGGGACGGTCGGAGCACCAGCTTGAAAAAGGAGCTGGCAACTGCAGGCACCAACGCCGCAGCGGTAAACGGCAACGACCCGCCACGCCACGCATCAAAGCACTTGACACTGTGAAAGTGTGTTGGCCCTAAGCGGATCTGATTGACCGGCTTAGACTCCCGCGCTTTGATTCTCTCTTAAGCCCTGGATAGACCAGCGCTCGACCTGAATCCGCCGATCAGGTGACGGATGGGCAGATCCCGTTTGCCACCAGCGGATAGAGGGACAAGTATTCGTACATCGCCTGGGCGGCCCTATCATCACATATAAGAAAAATACGTGAACTGCTGCATGAGGGAACCTACACGAAAACTTCGAGACTATTTCATCCCTGTTCTTGTTGAGTGGGACTTCGGACAACCGAAGCCGAGGAAGAGTCGGAGGAGGATGCGGAGAGGCAAGGAACCCTGTCGAGAGACTGGTGCTGGCGGTTGTTTTCTTCGCTTCCGAGCGTGCCTGTCCGAGCATGCTCAGGCTCTCCTTGAAGACCCCAAAGGTGCCCACTCTCTCCAAGTTATGATTCAACAGTCAATACTGCCACCCCACACCGCTTACCTCCCCTGCCCTCGAGCGTGCAGCTGGTGAACCCCGACCCCTTTCCTCCACCATCCCGTTTTCGGTTTGTGGTAACTATGCAGGTGGTCGTGGTTGCCCGCCGCAAGGCCGCCTGCCGCCTCACGACCCGCTCTCTGGCACTTCGCCAAAGTTCTGGTCCTCGTAATTCGCGCGACGGTCTGCTTTGCAGAAGAGCCCGTGCCAATCGACCTCTGCGCCCGAAACAAGTTGCTGAAGATGTTCGGATGCCCTTCTTCTCACTGCCACACCGGCACGGCACCGATAAGATTGGGCTGGCACCTTCACCGAGACCAGCACTTGGCGCCAAAATCGGGTTCGACGAATATTGAATGCAACGGGTACGTAAAGATACGGGGTTGTGAGTGGTGGGTGGTTCTCCAGGTTTGTTGATCGACTGACGATTGGTCCCGACAGAATGGTAACCGGGATAGTTGGCTTGTTTAAGCGCTGCAAGCGCAGCAGCCAATGCCCGCCCGAGATTGCGCCCGTCTTGGGGGTGCAGGCGCGAACCCACTCCCGAACACCTTCGCTAATATATCTGATGTCTAATTCGTTCAGTTCCGAGTTCCAAGTGCTACAACTTCCAACAATTGTCACAGGCGTTGCTCGCGCCTAGCTCATGGACTCGCCCTCACCACTGGGGCGATCCGGCCAGCTTCGGAAGAATCCACTTCCAATCTCCAACAACTCTGGGGCGGGCGTCCCAGTATCCATGGCATATCTGTAATGAGAGATGACAACTTAGCCGTGTACGGCGAACCTCTTGGAAAACGGGCCAGCACCAACCCTCCTCGTGACCGATTGGCTATTGTCGACACTTTTAAACCTGAGTTAGTAGGGAGTGTCCTGCTCGTGAAAATTCGAACACGCCAACCCTCCTTCTAGATGGTGGTGCACTGGTAGCGACACTGCAATGGAAAGCTTTGGGCGTCAAACGATTTTGTTGCGGCCGACGCGATCGCGGTGTCAACGTGCAGTTCAAAGAATGATCGCTTTTCTGCACCCTCTGTTCCTCGGAGAGGTCGCGAACCCTCTCGCTTTTCTTCGTCTGCGCAGCGCGGATCCTTCTTTTCTTTCCTGGCCACCCCGTGTCAAATCCAAGAGACCGACTCTGCGCAGTCACCGCAGTCAGCTGTCTGACTGCATTTCTCAGGGCTACATCATCGCCAAGCTGGACGGGAGCGCTTACCCCAGCCTCAGGGATTTTTTTCAAGCTGCTGCGTGACGATGTCATCGCACACGAGGGCACCGTGCAGGTGCTGGAGGGTATGCAGGCGGACCCCACGGCCACGGGCTGCTCAAGATCATGGAGGGTGTGCTGGTAACCCAGAATAACCGCCCCAACACCGAGGCTGCCAGAGCGCAGGCCGAGCTTGACGAGATGTGAGCGCAACTCGACGATATGAGCAACGAAACACAGGGTCTGGCCAGCAACGCGCAGACCGAGCTCAACAAGTACAAGGAGGTCCTTACCAGGGTCAGGGCCGAGCGGGATGGATGGATTTTATTTCGCCCGGAGGCACTAAGCCTAAAGGGCCTTGGCACGCTAGATACATAATTACGATTCGTCCGCTTCTCCCATGATCTTGCACAAGCCCCTTGAGTTGCCCTTTGCGCAAAGCTTCCCAATACCTCTTGCCTCTTGTCTTGATTGTTAGCAGGTCGACTTGGAGGCTGCGTTCTCCAAGTGTTCAGCATCCCATCGTCAGCAGCTAAAGCGGGATCTGCTGGTTGAGGCTGTGTGGTGTTAGTGTAGTTCCTCTACTGTGACTGATTCAGTCTTTGTCTCTGCTCGCCGTCCACATCCAATCTCCCCGTCGCCATTGCGTACTTGATCGTTTCCCGGACCGCTTTCATGTCTGGCGACCACTCCTTTGGGTCGGATGGCGTTTTCCCTCCCAGATAGAATGAGAGGCTTCCTTTGACGGTTTAATGGCCGGGGGCTAGTTTTGAGGGGAGGTAGTGTCACGGGCATAACCCAGAGGTGGTTGTTAGGGTTAGGGCTGCGAGTGGACCCTGGTGTGTCCCTGTGACGAACCGGGTTCCAGACCTGACTCTGAAAGGGTTCAGCGAAGGTATCTCGATCGGTCCTAAGGTTCGGTGAAGCCAAAGGGTTCACAACAACTGATTGTCTCAAGTGTATTCCGAATACAAGTGTGTAATTTACTACTGGAGAACTCCCAGAGCTCTCCAGAACGAGTGACTATATACTATCTGATTCTGAGCTCTAGGGGGCTCTCAAGAGCTCCCTAGAGCCAACTGCTCTTGGTGGCTCTCGAGAGCCCTCGAGAGCAGCTCCTGACTGGCTGCCCGTCCTGGCTCTCAGGTGCTCCTTGAAGCACCCTGTGATTGGTCCTCTTAACGATTGGTCCTGGGCGACCCGCGCCCCGTGCTGGGTTAGTTTCGTGACAGTCCCCGGAGGTGGCCTGTGCCCCCCACGCCGCGGGGCTTCCCACTTCTGGTTCCTCGTGCAACCACAAATAATACAAAGGAAATCCACGACCAAACCCCTGGTCTCCCCCTCGACTACCGGCGCTTCATTCGGGGGAGACGCTGTTTCGGTGCCGGTGGTTGACAAGTGAAACTCGGCGAGCAGGTCTTTTCCAAGGCAGGACAGGACAACTGGCACCTCGAGCCTGTCGCGGCGTCGCCTCTTGTCTCTGTCAGCCATGACAGCGATCGAGTTTGACTGTCGTCGTCAATCCGCCCAGGACCTCTTGGGAAGCAGACCCAAGCATCTCCGCAACAATCAAGGTCCGATGGTGTAGTTGGTTATCACGTCAGTCTAACACACTGAAGGTCTCCAGTTCGAGCCTGGATCGGATCAAAGCCATGTCCTGCGGTGAAAATCCTGCAGCAATCATTTTTTGTGCGATCGTGTGAATGAACCCACGAAGTGGAGTCCCCTCAAGCGATGCCATCCCTGCTTCTGTGCTTTCGCCCCACTAAAATTTCCAGCATCGCGGGGCATCGCGAAGCTCCCTGCGACTGACAAACTCGTGCCTCTCAAGAACAATTCGAGCATTTCCCTCGCAGATTCGACCCATTATTCGTGCCAATTCCTCGTTGTTTTACTATCCTTCTCACGTACCTACTCCAACCTGGCACCCTCTACAATGGCCTCGACTCAGCCGTCTCGCGAGGCACCGACAACCTCCTCCGACGATGACGACCCCGTCGTTGCCAACTACTCCGTCTTCATCAAGCCGACCCTCCCCGAACACCGCAACCTCGTGGTCCTCCAATACGTCAACAAGACGGCCCAAGACCCCGCCCAGATCCGCGTGCCGCGCATCGCCGAGCTGCGCATGAAGCCCAGCACGGGCATGTACGAGGTCGACGTGCCCATCGACACGGCCGAGGCCTACGACCGCAACAAGGGTGTCGCCTGGGGCAGCGCGCTGCAAAAGTCCATGGAGGCCAAGAAGGGCGGCAGCCTGGGCCTGGCGGGCGGCTTCAACATGGTCGCGACCTCGACCACAGCACGCGGCCGTAGAGGGGGAGGGGGAGGCGGCGCCGGCGCCAGCACCGACGACGAGCCGCCCCTCAACTGGGCCGAAGCCGCGCGCCAGGACAAAGTCCTGCGCACCCAGACGTTTGGCGGCGGCCGCAGCGCCGAGGAGGAAAGCACCCGCCACATGATCGGTGTCTTTCAAGGGAGTAAGCAGTCCCTTTCCCATAACCCCCCTAGCCCTCTTCCTCTTCCCCCCCACTAACCACCCCTCTCCCTCCAACAGAAAACCTCCACCTGACCCCCGTCTCCTCCGTCGTCCACCTCCGCCCAGTCCCGCACCACCTCGACGCAGCAACCGAACAAGAACGCCTGACCCGCGGCGGCAGCGCAGCGACCGCCAACTCCGGCGGAGCCCCCGAAAAACCCGGCGCCGGTGCCACGGCCGGCCGCGCAATCCACATGACGATCAAGTCGGCCATGGACGCCGACGGCGGCGTCGCCACCGAAACCATGGCCGACCGGCTGCGCAACGTCCAAACGGAAACCTGGCAGCGCATGGAGTGGGTGCACGACGAGGCCGAGATGGCGTGGGAGGCGTACAACGAGTGTTTGCTCCTGCGGTCTTCGGGGGCGGCCAATAACCACAACAACAGTAACGCTGCTCAAGAAGAAGGGGGTGGTGGGGAGGGTGGTGAGGGGGAAAATAAAGCAAAGGGGAAGGGCAAGGAGAAGGAGATTGAGGCAGCCGGCGACGAGAGCGGCGCGGCGGATCTGGTGGACAAGGTGTCGCGGCTCAGGACGGATTGGGGGGAGCAGGAGCTGTTGCAGGCTGTTAGCGGGGTGGAGGGTGCTAGAATGGAGGTGGAGCAGCCGGTAGATCTGAAGGGGAAAGGGAAGGGCAAGGAGGCGGTTGTCAAGACGGAGGAGCGGCCGGCGGAGGGGCAGAAGCAAGCTGGGCGGGCTGGTAGGGGCGCAGCGGCGGCATCTGCTGCTGCCGGTGCAACCGGCACAAGAAAGAGTACAAGGAGGGGGGCGACTCGGGGAAACGCGATGGAGATAGATTAGCCGTGTGTGTTGAGTTGCAAGGGAGACACTGTCGCGGTAATATCGTGAACAGCGAGCAGGGGACATTGGCCAGGAATTGCATTGCTAGGAGTTTGGCCGTGAGAATGTGTAATAACCGCTGTGTTGGTATAGACTGAAAGGAAGGCTGGTCGCAATGCATGGCTCCAATTCAATGCTCCTACTCTACTGCACATATACCCATACAAATTCAATATGCTTCCTTTTCTTCTCGCCTCCAATCTTCTTGGGAGGCTCAACAAACAAAACCCAAACACCAACATGCAGCACCGATGTCCTGCCAGCCTCATGCCCAAGCCCCCGTAACTTTTGGTTAATCCAGAACGCAGGTGCTCATCTCAGCCACTACTCCGTGGCCAGACTCTGCTTGCTGAAAAAGCTCACTGAAGCAGTTCAACATCCAGGCCAATGGAGCGCATAAACAGGTTGACGTTCTGGAGACGTTGGGCGGCCAAGTCCTGGGGAAGCGTCTTAGAAAGCGCGACGGTATCCATGACGCGGTCCTTGACGGCCAGGACCAGTCTCTGCTGCTGGTCAGGCGACGCGCCGATTCCGAGCGCGGCCAGGAGCTGCCAGACATATATGTCGTCGCTGGCAGTAACCGGGCCCGGGAACGTGTGGGGGAGCGAGGGCTCGATCAGGTCGAAGAACCGCGTGTGGGTCATATCCCTAGCGATGGTCAGCAAACTGTGCTCGCGCATAGAGAAAACGAAACATACCATGAGCGCCATGCGGGCTCACTGCCGCCTCCACCGTGCTTAATAATCTCGGCGCGGCTCAGGATCATAGTGAGCATGGACGCGCCAATCCTGCTCTTGGAGATGACGTCGACATTGCGAGTGCAGACAAGGCCGAGCATGCCGGCGACGAGATCCAGGTCGAGCTCGTTCAGGATGTTAAACAGAGTCGCCATGACGGCAACGGAGAAGAGCTCCACATTCTCACGCATGGCGGCGTTCAACTGCATCGCCTCAGGCGTTACCTGGGCGTTGCGCACAACCTCTAGGCTGTCGAGGTTCACGACGATAAGAGTAAAAATGGTTGTGCGCTGCTCGTGGGTGAGATGACGCGAGATACGTTGCATCGCCTTCATGCCCTTGGTGTATGAAAGCAGGGCGATGAATGGGTGGACATGGCCGTTGTCGGGATGGTCGTGGACCCGGAGGCTCTCCCAGAGCTGGTTGTTGAGGATCTGGGCTTCGCTGTTCCAGGTAACGAACGTCTGGATGGCCTCAGTGTCTGCGTCGTTCGTAGGCGGGGGGGGCATGTTGCGGTCGTGATCCTCCATCTGCATAAGCGTCGTGTAGATGCGTTCGATGGAGCGCAGGTCGGTCTTCCTGTCGCCATCATGGGCGACGTGCTTCTGGGCGCTGCTGGGACCATGAGCCTCGCCCGTGTTGTCAGTGCGCTTGATATTAAGGAGCGGCTTCGGCGTCTTGGCATTGCTGAACGAGATCTTGCCCAGGCTGCCCTCAATCACGAGCTGCTTGTTCTTGGGCTTGTTCTTGGCCGCCTCGACGGCGCGCTGGACCTGCTGCTCCATGCGCTGCATGTGGTTCTCAGGCCCGCGGTGCTGGCGACGCATGCCGCCCTGGCGACTGCCGGTCTGGAAGAGGTAGGTCTGCGCAAAGTTGTTCAGTGGCTGGTTGGGATTCTGGCGCTGACTGCCCTGGATCTGGCTGTGGACCTGGTAGTAAAAGTCCTCGGCGAGGGATTCGTCAGTGCCGTGCTCATTAGGGTTGCCGGTGGCGGCAACCAGTTGTTGCAGCTGGATTCGAGTCACAAAGCTCTTGTCCTGGGGGGTCATGATGCCGTTGTCCCGGGACATGAGGAAGATCTTGTGGTTGCGCTTAGCTCTCTTCGCCTCCTGCTCCAAGTAGGCGGCCTTTTCCTCTTCGCTGAGCTGGGCAAGCTGAGACGGATGGGTGATGATCTGCGGCTGCCGAGAGAACGAGCCCTGCTGTTTATGGACGGGGTGTGCCGGGTAGTTCCCGGGCATCGTCGGGGCAGGATGCTGGCGCATCCCGAGTCTAGCTGCATCTCCGGACAGGCGGTTGGGGTTTTGCAAGATCTGGGTTGGTTGCATGGAAACCGATGGCTGCTGGCGTTGGTGAGCCGCGGGCTGGACTGGAGGCTGCGGCGAAGGAGCCTGCTTGGAAAGCGGCCTCTGGAGGATGGTGACAGGATGTCCATGTCCATGAGCAACGGCTTGATCTTTTTGAGCGTAATCAGTCTGCGGGGGGCCTTGAGGCTGCCCGTGCTGCGGGAACTGGTAAGCCTGGTCGTAGTGCATCGGCGGCGGCACATGCGCCTGGGAGCCAGCCGGGATGGCGGCGGGCGGAGGCGCCGGAGATGGTGTAGCTTGCTGGGTCGGCTTCTTGGCCTGGGCTCGCATCTGGGCCTCAACCTCCTCCAAGCTCAGCACCTTCCGGCTGGGCGCAGTCGAGGCGGGCACGGCCGCAGGGGAGGCAGCGGGGGCCGGCTGAGGCTGCTTTTTCGGCGCAACGCCCCAGAGAGATGCATCGACCTGTAAGTCGGCGACCGGCTCGTTGCCGTATTTTTCATAGCCAGTTCGAGCAGGCTTGTGGACAGCCGGCTGGGGGTAGTAACCGTAGGACGATGGACCGGGAATGGATGGCTGCTGGAAGGCGTGCGCAGGAGCTTGAGGCATCGGCTGCGGGGCCCTCGGAGCGGGCTGCTGGCGGGTGAAGCGGACATGCTCCTCTTCGATGGCATTGGCGACCTTGGCGGTTGAATTAAAGAAGTCGAAATCCTTGCCTACGGGCCGGGTATCGAGTCCGGCAGTGTCGCCAAACGTATCGTCATTGAAGGCATCGCCCGTTTCCTCCAGCTGGTCACCCAGCCCATCGTAGGTCTGGTCGAATTCCAGGGCATCGCCTTCGTCTTCACGGTTCGAGAGCCCGGCAAAGGGGTTATGGGCTTGGGAAAAGCCTGCGGCCGCCGGGTTGTGGCGGCTTGTATCGAAGCCGAAGAACGACATGGTCACGGAGTGGGGTCGGGTATTCAAGACGCCAGAGAAGGTTACTGTTGAGCGTGTCAGTATACGATCCTCAGGCGATCCAAGTCGCAAAACAGTCACGATCGCGGGGCTCTGGAAAATGGCGAGGAGTGATTGAACGGGGAGGGCGCCACCACAAGGCGTGATCCCAGACACGGTTCAGCCAGGTCAGTACTTACAGCGCGGAAGGTAAGAATATCGGGGTGGCTGAATCGGTCAAGTAACATGGCGATTCGGTCAACGCGATGGGTTTCTCGAAGCCGTCGACTGATCCAAGGGCGGGGAACACCAGGAAGGTGCCGCACAAGATGTTTCGGGGTCGCTCGAATTCAGGAAGACGGGAGATAGATAGCGCTTTATGCGCCGGGCTTGGAGGGGAAAATAAGGGATTGCGCAGGTTGAAGTCACAACCTGAACGACGCCAACTTGGAGATAGAGTTCGCGCGTGGGTCGAGCTTCCTTCCAGGTTGCTCACGAGAAGCAACAGCTCACAGCAAGTGGGATGCGAGGAATTATCCGACCGGCCAATCGGCGTGAGTCAGCCGGAACTGAAAGCATCTCTCTGGGGCCCTGGCTCGCTAAACGCACAGACCCAACCTGGAACTGGCTATCTGGGAGCATCTTATTATCGGAGGCTTCAGAAGCCAGAGTTTTCGTGGCCATGCCAGACAACCAGCAGAGGACAGTGGAACGAGAACAAGTCTGAACCTCACCAAGCGAACAGCTAGCGGCGACGGGCGTTGAGGCACATTTTTTGAGGAGGCTCGTAGTTGTTATTTACCTGTCCTGAACTCCCAGGCTTGGCATTCAGTTCTTTTCATACATAGTCTGTCGGAGCTCGAAGACAGCACACACGAACCACAGGCCAGACCGGCATTCGCCCGCATGCCCGCGCTACATGTTTCACTCTCGGCCCCTTCACGGCAGTTGAACTCCCTGTACACTCACTCCATTGTGGCTGTCTGTTTTCGCTCATTATCCGGTTGTCTCCCTGGGTGTGAGGACAGGCACGCTGGGCTGGCCTGGCCGGGACAGTGTTCGTTTTCTGTCTTGGAAACCGAGCGACTCGCTTTCAGAGGAGTTAGCAGATGACGGGGAGTGATGGGACTTGGCGAGGGGTCATCGGCTAAACGTCGAGGGGGTCAATAGGGGGGTGACTCCTCGTCAACCCTGTAGGGCTTGTAGAGTATTGTAATATAGTAAAATATAGTAATATAATAGAATATATAGAGCATATACTAAGGAATATAGTAATGTTTCTATAAGGTTTTATTTATAATAGATATATTAACTCTTGTAACAGGCTGGGCCCTGTTGCCGGCCTCGGACACCCTCGGCCAAGACGCAAG
>MU854625.1:0-28518 GCA_033296685.1 Parachaetomium inaequale | reverse complement strand
GTCGTAGTTCCCCAGGGGGTTCGGAGGTCGAGGTCCCACTGTAGAGCTAGTTGCAATAAGTCCTCTACTTCCTATTCCTCTCGGCTGTAGTAGTCCCACAGTAGGTGGAAAAGGTTGAAGTCCCCTGCAAGTAGGGTAGGTAGGCTTGGCTTAGGCCTTCCTAGTAGGGCCCTCGGCACTCTCTTCGAATCTAGGGAGTTGTAGATCAACCAGACCTCTAGACCTGGCTCGAAGCCCTTGAGCTGGGCCCAGCACCACTCATCGGTAGCCTCGAAGTCCTACTAGCTTACTGGGAGGTTCTTAGTTATATAGAGATCTGTACGGCCCTCTGGTGAGTGGATTAGGTGGTATTTGCAGCTCCTTGCGCAGTAGGTCGACTTGGTTTATAGGTTGATCCAAGGCTCTTAGATCGCAAGGATATCGTATTTAGCCTCTTCCAATAGGACCTAGAGTGACTAGCGGTTGCCTTTCGTATTCTATAGTAGTATAGATACTACCATTTCATTAGAGTATCTTCGATAGTATCCTAGGTGACTGTGGGTTAGCTAGTTAGTTGATCGAGTAGTTAGCTAGTTAGCTAGCTAATTGGCTAGCTAGTTAGCTAGCTAGTTGGTATAACAATTATATAACTGATAACTTTATATAGAATTACTTTAAGAACAACGTCTACTCAGTCTTTTTATCGGTATATACTTCCTATATCCTCTAACTATTAGATCTTTCGATTTTCTCTCCCCTGAAGCACGCCTACCCCAAGTACCTTAACAATATCAATACCTAGGCCGAATCGACAGTCGTTAGTAAGCAGGTTATATTGAAGTACCTCCTAAAGGCCTATCAGGATACAATTACAGCTCGTAATATTAAGGCTAGGTAGAAGGCTAGTAGGTTGTAGTCTATTAGTATAGCTAAGCCCCTAATAAGCCATCTTTTACTCGAGAACTCTAATAACAGTACTAACCCTAGCGAATAATAATTTCTACTATAGACTCTAGTATCTAGACTATCTAGTTAACCTGTTTTAGTAGCTAACTAAGCCGAATTGACAACCCCTTAGAAGAAGATAGAGAGATGGAGTTACCTTAATACCCTAACTACCTAGCTCTCCTATCCTTCTATACGACAGCTGTTGTTCAAGAAGCTAGAAAAGGTCTTTAATAAAAAGGACTACCAATTGGCTCAACAGGTATAAGAAATTAAGGCCCTTAAAGCTTGGTTGGGTAGCTCAACTACGATCAAGAGGAAGAAGGTAGTTCCGGATCCCAATCAACGATTTATCAACATTGAACAGATCTATAAGGCCCAGGTTACAGTTAGCCGGGCCGAGACCCCGGTAGCTGAAAAGAGCAGGTCAAATAGCCCCGAGGAAGTCAGCAATTGTATTGTGGTTGGATAAGGTGGTTGTAGTATAGGTGGTTGAGATAGGGGGGTTAGTTGCGTGCCAAGGATTTTCGGGTGGGCGCAATGTGGGGGTGGGCGCAAATGGGGGGCTCCCGACTTAAACCTTTGACCTACCGTTATAATACCTCTTCTGAACCCTTTCAGAGCCAGATCTGACTGGGTTTGTCATACCTAGCTGCCGAACCCATGAATCCCCTGACTCCTTTGACGGGCTTTGGCTGCTCCCATTGCTCAACGGCCCTGATCTTTTCAGGGTCGACGCGGATGCCCTCCCTGCCTCGACGATGAACCCAAGGTACTTGACGCTCTCTACTTCGAAGTCGCACTTGTCCATGTCGATTTGTAGGCCAGCTTCTTGTAGCCTTTGCAAGACCTTTCAGGACCTTCTTTATCGGAGAGGGAGCCACTGGAATAAATGAGAACGTCGTCGATATATGCCAAACAAAACTCATCGAAATACTCTTGGAACGTGCGGTTGATATATCGTTGGAAGGTGGGTGGGGCACCTGTTAGGCCAAAGGGGGTGACCAGCCATTCGAAGAGGCCGTATCTCGTGCGGAAGACCGTCTTGCACTCGTCCCCTAGACGACACCGTGACCCGCAGCTACTGTGCCGTCCATCTCGCCGCCCGAGGCGGACACGACGAGATTCTCGAGATCCTCCGGCATGGTGTGAGCGTCTATGTCGCGTCCGAACGTTTCTGTGCCTGATAAGTGGTTGGGCACCAAGAACAAAGAAAGCCCAGGTTGTGCTACCCCCCATCATTCAGCGTGGCGCTCCTAAACCAATCGAAGACCCTTCTGAACTCAGCTGTTAATCCATGCGCCGCCCCCCAAGGTGGCGGAGTATGCATGCTGGCGCACTGGGCGGACTCTGCAGTGCAGCAACCCTGATCGTATGCGATTAATTGCTGACATCGCCAGGATGTTTTTGGAAAAGGTTCGTGGTTTTCGACGGAGGATTTGACAGTGGTCCGAATTTCCTCACGCTCATGGATCCATTGAGTATCACATCGGCCATCGTCGGCCTCCTCACGGCGGCAGGAAAAGTTTATGCGCTCCTGGAGGTATTCTCAGCAATTCGAAACGCCCCCGCAGCCATCAAAGATGCGCAGAACGAGGTCCAGCACGCCGAAATCGCCCTGCGTTCGATGCAGAGACTCCTCCACCGCCTTGACGTATCAAATCCCCGTCGAAGTTTGATACAAGTTGACGAGCTCCGAATCACCCTCGCCGATGCGATGCTGGCATTTTCAGCTTTCGAGACCATGCTTCAACGTTTAGCTAGCCTCACGAGAGTTCGTGTCGCCATCTCATGGGTCAAGTTCTCCAAACAGATGGACGAACATGTGGCAAGAATAGGGCGCCACCAGCAATCTCTGACGCTCATGATGAGTATTTTGCAGTGGTGAGTTCTCTAAAGTAACTTTCAATTGACTCACTCTTGACATTGCCCACAGCGACTCGGACTTGGAGGCCTACCTGAGTCAACAGAAGCTGCAGAGCCTGATTGAGAAAGTCTTGGCCGAGAACACAGAGCTCCGACAAAAACTCGCCGAGAGTCTGAGAATCTGTTCGCCGTGCGCAGTAGCAACTCGACATCCAGAAGATGAGAATGCAACGATTCGGCAGAGGAAGAATGGCAACGACGACGCCTCGACCCTGAGGGGCGTCGGACGCACTTACTCGATACAGAGTGCCATCAGCCACTTCAGCAACGTCGGCAACTTCGGCGGTGGGATTATTAGGTTCGCTTTTGAGAACATATTGGAGCAGTCACGGGTATACCGCAGGAATGCGAATCAGGTGGAGTGTGACCGCTCTTACACCAGTACCGCTCAAGTATCGCATGCCTGGTCGGTATTTTCGGGTTACAGCCTGGCAGACATCTCTGTCCTGTCCGTCATCGCCATGCCTCTAACGACACTTGATATTGAGAATGGGAATCACTACCCCACCCATCCCCAGAACGGATCTTCGATGAAACCACAGGGCGGCATGGGCCTGGCAATTACTAGCAGCAGCACATACGACTACGCGAGCTGGCCAGCCTTGAGGATGGAGGATCCGGTGTGGTTGAATGGTGGTGCGGAGAGACAGCCGGAGATCACGTCGATGGAGATTGACAGATTTTCCCAAGGGTTTTCTGCTGCGCTGGAATGGATTGGAGAGGAGGATGAGAAAGACGAGGAGGAGCATAATCATCAACAGTATAAGGATTACGTCGGAGCATCGGGGGGGCGGGAGCAAGGGCAGGAGGCGCGCGACGCAACGCAGGAAAGTAGGGAGGAAGAGGCGACGCCGCTGTGGCAGCAGAACCGGAGGCAGAATCGGAATTTGATGTGGGTGTGAGGGAATGGTGATAGTGCGGTTTGGCTTCTGGCAATGTGCGAAACAGCCGGTTTAGGCGTTGGATGCAAGCGGAAGTCCGTCGAGTTCCTGCGCAAGTTCAACTGCAGCGGCATCTATAACTCACGTTTAGTCGAGCTTCACATTCTATTCGCGTCTCATCCAAGGCCACAAAGTTTCGGATCGGTCTCGAGATGTCATGGCGTGGAGGAAATGGCTGGCCCATAGGCGTGCAGCATAGCGCCTTAGCTCGGCGACAAACAGCCGACAAGCGCACACTTCTCAGATTGTGACGTAATCTGCATGAACTGCTCAAGATTGGCGCGGGGTGCCCCTCGAGCCCTTTGACAGAATCGTCGCAGACATCAACCAATTGCATCGTAACTAGCGGTGCCCGACAAACGTAAACCACGTCTGACCATTCAGTCGCTCAGCCACGTGCAACCCTCTTCGCCAAACTCGTGGCAAGGCATGTGCTATCGCGAGGGAAGCTGGGTGGGGCAACCTCGAAATAGGAGCGGGTGCGTCGGTGCCCGTCAAGTCGCGAGAGCGAAAGGGAATAGTTAAGAAACAGTGCCATTGTTGCCCGGCTTCGGGAGTACGGAGTACCATCCGGTTGTGCTCCGTCCGTGTTCCCGAGACCTCCGCCGGATCCATCCTCACGCCCCCCGCATATTGCACCCGCACCGTCTGGACGACCGACACCGCATCATAGCTACACCCCGGCAGTTTTCCTCGAGCTATCGAGTCGTGTTCCTTCCTCCGTCGACTTCTACATAGGCCGAGCAGGAGGTTTGGATACACAAGGCGGCGGTGGGAGTTTGGCGGTCATCTGGAGTAGTATTGGCGTCATAGGCTTGTTGTATCTCGCTGCCAGCCTTCCGCTCCCCGCCGGCCTTTTACCCCCCGCTGGCCTTTAGGATTCATGACCCCCAATAATAGCAACATAAGCCGGTACAAGCGTACTTCCCTGCGTCCGTCTTAAGGACCTGTGACACCGCCCAAAACCCTGTTCGTATGGTGCTGCCGCGCCTGCCGCGGCACGAGTTCTGGGACCTCGACGGAACGTTCCCCGGCGACCACGCCGGGCTAACGGGGGACCGGCAGCGGTGGACCAAGACCGAACTGACCGATCTCCTCCTCCCGTGGGATTACCTGCGCTTCTGGACCGCGGCCGAGATGGCGCGGTTCGAGGCGTCGTTCGTGGCGGGCGCGCGGCGGAATTGTACTCGGGGGAGTGCGACGAGGAGCTGGTTTCGTTTGTCGATGTGCTCGGCTGTGGAGTCAGCGAGCGCGCCGCTGCTGTTGTCAGTTCGGCGGCGGTGTGCCAGGTGACGAACCCGTTTGACGCGCTCGTTGACGCGCACTTCTTGTTTGAGCTGTGCCATAGCTGGCGCGGTGGGTTTGGGAGCCGTGTGCCGCTGCGGTTTGCACACGTCAGAGGGCACGATGCGTGGAGCTTTTTGGAGGACTGAGGCGCGATCTTTTCCGGTGTTGGGGAGGGAGGCTTGGGATTTGCAGGCGGTGGGCACGGGGGACTGTGCAGCAATCTGGGAATCTAGAAGCTCCAATGGAAACAATGTTGGTCTATTTTCTTCTTCAACGGCAGCCTCGGACAATTGGATGACAATGACTTCAAGTCAGAACGTGACGATGGGTGTTGATGTTCGTTACGCAACCGCTGTGCCGGAGAGACGTCGTTCGGCACAATCAACCCAAATCCCCCGTCCCTGTCCAGTCGGAGTCGACGGCACGCCTTGAGACGCACATCATCGGATCGATCGTCCGGCAGGAGCCAGTGCTGATTGGGCAGCCACTGAAAGTTGGAGCGGGTGGTGTTACGCAGCAGGGGCAGGTCAGCCCAGTCGGGTGGTGAGCATTTGGGTTCGTGGACTCGGAAAATCGGAGGGTTCCAGGTTTGGTTTCAGCCTCGGATCGCCAACTCGAGTTCTCCTCGTCATGTTGGAAAGACCAGCCTCGACAACACAGCAGGCAGACATTCCATGGCTCAGATTGCGAGATGTAAAGTGGGGACATGCCTCGCGGGACCCCTGCCACGTTATGCCCAAGTGAGATGGAAATCTTACCCCAGACGGGAGGGCAATTGCGGGCCCGAGAAACCGGCCGCCTCTTAGCGGCGTTTCATGGCGTCCAATCGGTCTGGCCGGAATCCGGAGCACTTGCACATGCCGCGGAGCAGGCCTGATGAGTTTGGACTCGCTTGCCAGTTTTTGCGCAAGACGTCCCGACACCGCCTCTCGCTTTTTCGCTCTCCTCTTTCCAAGTTCCCCTGAGCGCACACGCCAGCGCGCCACCAACGGCAGAACCACACAAAGCAACAATCCCTTCGTTAGTCCTCAGCCTGACTCAGATCGATCACCCTTCAAATGTCGTCACCTCCGAACCCCACATCTCCTCCCGACTCCACGCCGGGCCAAGAGCCTCTGATTGCTGACGATGTGGGCTTCGCCGTTGCGCACCCCACTCTGCAGTGCTAACTGGCCCAGAATCCGGATCCCGACCGGGATGACGATTCGACTTATGGCTCCCTTGCCAGCTCATCCACGTCGCTGGCGTCGACCGTCATGCGGTTCCGGCAGGAGAATGGGCGCTCGTACCACGGCTGGAAACCAGAAAGAGGTGAGTGCCACAGGGCATATTAAAGAGAAAATATTGACTTGACGCCCAGGATATATCCTGCCCAGTGATGAGGTACAAACATCCTTCCTTTCTGTGGTCTTTGTGCTGATGAGGTCTATCCTTGCAGCAAGAAAGCGATCGCTTGGGTGAGGATGCCTGCAAAGCCCGTTGTCTCTCCTACTACTGAGCTAACATCCGGCAGACATGCAGCATCACGTCTTCTACCTGACCTTTGATGGCGCGCTGTATACCTGCCCCGCTGGGAAGGAGGGGCCACCGCTGAGACGAGTGCTGGATGCCGGAACAGGCACGGGCATCTGGGCAATGGACTTTGGTATGACGCTCAACGCCTGGCCACATCCTCCTTATTAACCTGTCTTCCAGCTGATACCCACCCCGGTTCACATGTAAGACGCCGTACACTCTTTGGGTCAAAGAGAAGGGCTAACACACAAAAAAGGTCATTGGGTTGGACTTGAGTCCCATCCAGCCAGGCTTGTAAGCCCATCCCCCGCCCCGCCTTCCTCTGGTCCAGCCCACCACCTAACCCACCCCCAGCGTTCCCCCGAACCTCGCCTTCTACGTCGACGACCTCGAAGAAGACTGGGACTTCTCCAAACCCTTTGACTTCATCTACGGCCGCATGCTCGCCGGCGCCTTCACCGACTGGCCGCGTTTCATGCAGCGCGCGTTCGAGTAACCTCCCCCTCTCTCCCCCCTCTCTCTCCCCTCTCTCTCCCTCTTTTCCTCCCTCGCCTTTCCCCCTTCCCAAACCTCACCCTCCCTTCCTCCCCCTATCGCCCGTCCTAACTCCCCTTCGTATCTCGTAGAAACCTCTCCCCCGGCGGCTGGCTCGAGCTAGCCGACATCACCTTCCCCGCGCGCTCCGACGACGGCACGCTCGCCGCCGACGCGCCGCTGGCGCGGTGGAACGAGCACGTCATCGAGGCCGGGCACGTGCTGCACCACTCGGTCGAGTCGGCCAAGCACTACCGGCAGCAGATGGTCGACGCCGGGTTTGTCAATGTCCAGGAGAGGCTGTACAAGTGGCCGATTAATGCGTGGCCGAAGGATGCGAGGTTTAAGGAGATTGGTTGGTTTTTCCCTATCTCTTCTTTTGTGTTGCTGGTAAGGTCTTGGGCTGATGCGTGTTTGCGCTAGGGATGTGGTCAGAGCACAACTTTTGCGGTGGGATATATGGATTGAGCGTGGCGCTGTATACGCGCGCGCTGGGCTGGACGGCAGAGCAGTTGGAGGTGTTTCTGGTGGATGTAAGGAAGGATTTGAAGAACAGGCAGATTCATGCTTATTGGCCCATGTGAGTTGGACACCCAGGGGTTGGGTTGTTGAGGCAGGATGCTTGCTGACTGGATGCTGCAGATATGTGGTGTATGGGCAGAAGCCGGAGTGATGGCGAGGTGGTGGGTGTCTCGGTCTCGTCTTCACGATGGAGTGGTGGTATGGGGCTGCGGGAGTGCAGTTGCCGAGGCGGCTTGGGGCATATTCGGCGGGAGAGCGTTGGTTTATATCTGGTGCATTTGAAGCACCGTCTTAAAAACACGAAGTACTCTACATATGCATCGAAGTCCATGTTCCTGTGACACCGGGCGTTGTGATTGCTAGTAGGTAAGCTAAGCTGAGCTGGGGCATGGCCCCTACCGAAGTCCCGCCAAACCCCGTGCCACTATCAGTCACTCCCCTACTCCGTCTTGGAAGGAGCTGGACCGCTTCTTGGCCCGCAGCCTCTTGATACCAAGATCCTCAAAACAGCATAGAACCCCAAAGCCCGTCGTTGGCCATGTATTGGCGATGCACATGAAACATGTATTGCCCCACGTCGGCTGCGAGCTCCCTGTTGGCTTGAACCATCTGATGGACACCCTCGATTCTGTATCCCACATGATGGGTCATCCTGCAGATAAAAGCGACCAGACTGCTACGAATGGGAGTGGTGCGGACGTCGACTTCCGGCCAATACAGCGCCTTGACGATTCTCGTCAGAAAGGCCGTGTTGGACGGATCTTGGGAGACGTTGAGTTGCGGCCCGGGTCTATGAGGGCGGGAAGGGTGCATCAGAGGTAGCGTCTTCGAGTTATACTTCCTTGAGTCCTGCAAGATTCCTAAGCGAGGTATACGCGCCGGGGTATTCGAAAGCGTAGTATGGAAGAGGTAGGTGTTCCAGCGTCAAACGGCGGAGGGATTTACAGAGCCCCGAGCAGCGGCGCTCGAGCACGTCTTCTCCTATGGTCAGGCGCTAACGAATAAACAAGGGGGGTGGTTGTATATGTACCGAACAATAGTTTTGTCAACCTGGGTAATCTGGTCCTTCAGGCAAGCCAGCTCTGTCTTGTGTTGTTCTTTGACCTTCCGCAGGGCCTCCGCTGCCTGTTTCTTCATTTTCTTAAACTCTTGTTCAAGAGCCTGGAGATGCCGCGCAACGTCAGGACTGTTGGTTGCGACGTCTTGAGGAACAAGGGAACCGTGATTGTGGGCGCTTGTCTTGACGCTAGAGGGCTCGGGCTGGATGGTGCTCGGGTCGGGCTGAGCCAAAATCGGAAGGGGAGACGGAGCTACAGGCGTCTTGTCGACAGAGTCGTCGATCATGCCCGTCGTATCGGAAACTCTAGCCCCGTCAGCTTTGGACACAACAATGGGTTGAACCCTCGGGGTCTGCAGCACTGGGCAAGGGCGCCGTCTCCTCGCTGATCTTCTCTTGGATCAACTCATCCGCAATGGTGCATCTAAGTGCGTCGCGCAGATAGCGGATGGACTACCACCCAGAAAAGCCGCCTGCCGGAGATATTGCTCTTGTCGTTGATGTCGATGATGTCGGCAATCCTTTGGGGTATCTTCAGACCGACGATAAGACACCTCGAGTGCCGGGGTCCAATGCTCTCATCGCCCTTCAGAGTGTTTTCGGCCTTCGAAATGCCCATCGGACCGCGGCCAGGTGAGTATGGTCCCCAATCATGGTTAAAGACTTCTGGGCATCGGCGTCCCCTGCGTTGGCCGCCTTCTCGTCAATGCGGCACCAGCCAGGAGAGCCGTCTTCCCCCGTACTGACAGAGCATGTGATCATAGGCACGTTGGACCGGCTGCCTAGATGACAGGGAACATTTGCCCACTTTTCCGAGTGGCCGCCCTCCGCGTTGAAGTCTAGCCTGGCAAGAGCTACGACAGGAGTGACATAGAAGCCGTGTACTTGGCCGCGAGGTGTACATCGATGGCGTATTTCGTTCCTCCGATGCACGAGTAGACGAGCCCTTCATGGCCCGCACCGTACGCAAACCCGTATCTCACATCCAGAGGCGGCACAGACCACAGGCCATTGCTACCTGGTGATAGGAATTGTTGGACTGTGCGGGCATTGAGGCGCCACTTGTCCGGATCGACGCCGAGAGTTGTCAGGTATGTGCGGAAACTCCTCATCGAATTCAGGTTTGTTTGAGGATGGGTGCGAGAAGCGGAGGGGAAACCAAGGTACTGAAAGTTTCCGCTGAGCTAGGCAAAGCACAGGGCGGAATGGTGGTCACGGACAGTGAGAGACTGGTACTGGACGACCCTATCTGTAGTGACCAGTCCAAGACCTACCTAGGCCGGCCTGAGACCTGCAGTCGTCGGGGACCTAGCGGAGATCTGGCACCACAGTGTCACACGCCTGCAGGTAGCTCAGAGATGGTTGTTGGAAGAAGATGAAGTTCGATGATCTATGGAAAAGGAAGCAGTGGAAAGAGCGGAGAATATATATATATGAAACCTTCGCTCTGCATGAGCCTGCCAAACAGTCTCCTGGGGGCCAAGGGCATGCCAGGGCCCCTCGGGGCTTGTCACACACAGAGCACTGCAAGGAGATTGGTCCCTTTCCGGTTGGACTTGAGGTCTTTCTAACTGAAGTCTAAATCATCATATTTCGAGAAACTGAAGGTCCAACCAGGGGATAATAAGTCCAGGGCAAAAGCACAACTTGGTTTGTTTGGGGCGGATGTGTGTGTGTTCTCGCTTGATCACCACCCGTACACGCACATAGATGTGAGCACTGTACTAGACAGTCTTTTCCAAGCAATCATTCATAACGACCAAAACCAAACAGTTGGGTGCTGATTGTATGAGTCAAGGTACTTCATTGCCTGACGGGAGAGGGTTCCGTCCCCTTGCACTGCGCCCCGAGAGCCCTTCCCCAACAAGCCACAGGCGTACCCCGTACGTCCTGGTTCCCATTATGGAGATGTCGATATCCGTACCCGCAGCTCTGCCCTGGACCTGTTGAGTCACCCATTCTTAATTAGCTCATAAAGCTGTAGCAACTTCGTCCCTAGGACGACCATAATCATCCCCAGTGACAAAGAACAGGTTCTGTCAGGAACGGTCGGTGTTTGAGTGAGTGAGGACTCAGAGTTGAGTCACGACTCACCTGTATCTGCTGTATGTGGCATGTTGAAACAGGAAATCACCAAGGCTAGTTCCAGGTTACCCATAGCTCTATTTCCAACCCTTTATCCACAAGAGAAACACCGAGATGAGAGCAATGCTGCCTGCCAGCCTGTCCAAACGCCTCGCAAATCTATCCTCTATCTAGTGCAACAAGATATCGTAGCCGTCCCGGTTGATCCGCACCTGGTCGCCCCCAAACCCATACTTGCGCCGCACCAGCTCAAAGATGATCAGGCCGGCGCTGGTGCTGGGGACCTGCCGGACCGTGTTCCACCAGAAGCCGCGGTACAGCCACTGGCGCATGGTCAGGCCGGCCGCCTGAGCCTCGGCCATGCACTCGGCCCAAGTCGTCCGGTAGGCGTCGCGGTACGCCCGAAGCATATGCCAGCGCGACGCCGAATTCGATGCCTCGGGCAGCCTCGCCTCGCGCCGCAGTTTCCTCGCCTTGGCGTCCAGCCCCTCCAGCCGCTCCCAGTGCTCGGCCTGGACGTGCGACAGCGGGTGCAGGACGACCTGCTGCGTGACGGACGCGCCCATGCCGGCGAGTAGCAGGAACGCCGGCTCGATGGCGTAGTGCGGCCGTATGATGGTGGGCATCTTCTGCTCTTCTGATGCTATCCCCCGCCCGTCCCCGGGCGCCGGCCGCTTCCGCGACAGCAGCACGATGGCGTCCCCGCTGAGCGACCCGTAATACCACCGGACAAAGTTGTAGTACCCCTGCGCCTTGACATACTCAAACACGCTAAAAAAGACGGCACTCCCCAAGCTGTCCTTCAAAAACGACAGCCCCCACCCGGAAAACACCCCCCTCACCCCAATCTCCCGCAGCTTCGCGGCACTAAACGCCCACATACTCCTCTGCGGCGTCTGCCCCCCATTCCCATTCCCATTCCCATTCCCATTCCCATTCCCCACCCTCCCGCTAGTCACCCCATCCCACCGCGCCTGCACAGCATCCAACGGCGCGGCCACCAAACTCTGCACCGCCCCGGCTAGGAACCCCGCCGTGAACGTCTCGACCGGTCCGGGAGGGGGGTACACGCGCTTGCTCGCGCGGGCGCTCTCGGGATGGAGTCTCCCCAGAATCTGCAGGTACGACGTGTACAGCACGGCGCCGACACCCACATTGGCCACCAGCGGCGGCAGGATCTGGTCGGGCACGACGCGCCAGCCGGAGTGGCGCACGGCCGAGGCGAGCACGGCGGGCGTGGTGGCGCGCAGGCGGGTGAGGAGCCAGGTTGTCCAGGGCTGTTTTGGAACTGGTGATGGTGGTGATGATGAGGATGAGAGTAATAAGGTTGCGGCTTGCTGCTGCTGCTCCTGCAGGGCGCGGGCGTAGGCCAGGTAGTCGACGCGGGTGCGGAAGAAGGCCTTGGCCGGGGCGCGGAAGTAGAAGGCCACGGCCTGCGTGGTCAGGGCGCGGACGCCCGCGGCTGAGGCGCCGGTTGCGGCGTTGCTGGCGGGGGGTTTCTCGGGCAGGGGGGAGCCGTCGGGGATGACGGGGAGGATGCCTGTGTCGAAGGGGAGGGTGAGGGGTGCGAGGGCCGGGGGTGAGGCTGAGGCTGACGGCGAGGTCGGGGGGGAGGTAGGGTCGTCACCTCGGCTGCGGTTGCTGGGGGAGGGCATGGTGAGGAAACATCTTTCGTCTGTGGGTGAGACGGTGATGTTGGCCTGCAGGACGACCGTGTTGGCCGGGTATTGAGTGAGTGAGTGCGTGGCCGAGTTGGTCACTGTTGTTGCTGTGTTGGACTCGGGTCACGGGCGTCTTGGCGGTCGGTGGTTTTGCCTAGAAAAGTGGGACGGTCCCTTCCCGAGTTCGGACTGTAGGTAGCCCGGGGCCGCCAAATTATACCACGTGACTTTTACCGTATTTAACCCCAACCCTCAGTCCCACAAACCCTCTCTAGCTCTCTGGCTCTCTCAATCTCTAAGCGCTTCGAACTGCTTGATCACTGAAAAGCATAAGAAAACATGATGTGGTTAACCAATCCATCTACCTCCCCTGTTCACCCGGCCAGTCCCTAGACTCCCCACAAGACCGAGTGGTTGGTGACACAATATCTGGGTGCGATGGATGGCTGCGATTGATTGCGTTTATGTCGAAGAAGGAGGAGGGTAGCTGGTCGGGTTGGGGTTACATACAGTACAAGTCACCCAGCATAGTTTGGCGGGCCTGGAGGCTACAGTCCGAAGAGACCAGACCACATCTTTATCTGACTGATTTCCCCTACGCGCCGCCCACTTTCCCTCCTTTGTGCAACCATACTCATTACATCAAGATACCTACCGCCTCATCGCGCCTGTGATACCTAGTTGGCCGACGCCGCTCATGAGTTATAATTTATAGGAACCGGATTGACAATGTCGGCGATATTTGACGATTCGCGCTATGAAAGATATGACGCCGCTCAAGCTTTCCAACCTTGCTCTAGAATGTCGCGGACAGTTCGCGGCTGGATCTCCGGGAAGCGGCGGTTCAGTGACTCTTCCTCGGGCAGATTGAAGTCGCCAGCAGCTGTCCAGCGGCCAAATGTAGCGAGAATGTGCTGGAGCTTCTCCTTGGGCAAGATTGCATAGATGGACGCATGCGATGGAAGCTCTGTAATCCGGAAGCTTTTCAACTTCTCCTCGTTGTCAAACGTGACGTTGAACTTGACACCTGCGGTTACACGTACGTACAATGGTTGCGTCAGACTAACCCAACACTATGGACATACACATGTAGGATGGATGGGGTAGGTAGGTACGAACGAACCTTTGACCTCTTCGGCGATGGCAACAAAGTCATTCCACGTTTTCTTGTCGCCGATGATGATGCTCCGCTCGGGCCAGTCCGGCGCGCCAACGAGCGCAGCAACGAACTTGGCCACGTCGAAGGTATGCGTGAACACGATGGGCACATCGCCCGATCCCGGGATCGCGGCTGTGTTGTTGGCCACGTCGACGGCGAAGACAAATGGCTTCTGGAGGTAGCTTTTGACTTTGGGCATCCCGTAGTAATCCAAGAAGAACCCATTCGAGACAAAGGTGTACTCCAGGCTTGTGGTTGATCGCAGCTTGTGCGCTGCGCTGCATCCTGTATTCTAGACTCGCGGATCCACGCATCCTTTTCCTTTGTACAACAACTTCTTCAATTCAACCACATCTGTTTACACACTTCAAACCGCCTGTTCAATGAGTCCCTGTCCGCTGTGATATTAATCGAGTTAAATAGGATTTTTAGGACAAGGGTTTCTAGAAGTTACTTCATTCGAAACTTAACTCTAAATCAATAGTATCTCGGTTAATAACAGATAAAGGATTAGAAAATATCAGGTAATATATAATTATAGAGTATTAAGGGAGATATACTATAGTTTATATTACTAAGTTTCATTGACTAATCCTTAGAGAGGAAGATCTCCTCCTTCCGACGAGGTTCTAGACTTCCCAGGTATATATATCATCGGTGGCGATTTAGCTACTCCTCGCTATAGGATCTATATCCAATCCACTCCTCTATCTATATTCCAATGCTCCAAACGTGTCATGATAGCTGGCTTATAAGGTACGTTACATTATATTTATAACAGCCATAGCATGTGTATTGCAACAAACTATGGACGACTCTATGAGCATCCTAAACTTAAGGAAAGAAGAAAGGAAAGGTGAGACTTCCCACCGCTAGGAGTCGACTTTCAAGTCTGGGGGCGAATTCTTATGCCGAAGCTTGTCAGTGCTCCAGGTTGTGGCGATGATGGGGTTGCCGAGGGTTGCCGAGGCTTCATCCGGGCTCAGCCCGTCACAGTATCAACCAATCCTTGGCACCTTGCCCTGCCTCTTGGCTCATAAATGCCCATCAACCATAACAGTGTGCCACACCTTTATCATGCCCATATCCCCTCGTCTACGACGGTCGATTAACCGCCTGCATATACACCAGGTGATTCTGAAACGTCCGTGACGGATAACGCTTCGCATCCATGCCAGCAATGGCCTCGACCACAGCCCCACCAAGGCTAGCGTCAGGGACGGTGTAGTCGTAGACTTCATTCCAGACCGGAGCATGCTCAGTGTCGATGCCGGGATCGGGTATCATCCTCTCCACTCCCTTGAACAGAATGGCATACGCAGTCTTGTTGATGTTCTTGAACCAGCGAATCGGCGCCGACAGAACCTTCCCTCCCGGGATGTAGCTGAGAATGTCATCGTACATGTCCCCGATGCCGAGTCCACTGATCCTGAGGAGCCGGCGTTGGGTCTGCGCGATGACTGCGCCGATGTCACTGTCCGCTCCGTCCAGGTCTTTATGGATAATGTCTCCACCGCCCTCTCTCTCGATGCCTTGGAGTATCCAGATCAAGACCAGGTCTGCGAGCTTGTCGTTGGGCGAGACAGTTTTGCTGAAGAGGTTTAGAATGGGGAAAACGAGCTTTTCCCACCAGCTGCCTGCCTCCCTGAGAAACTGGAACTCCTGCCTCGCGAGATCGTAATGACAGCCGGGGAACCACTTCTGGTGGATCTTGAGGTCGGGGAGAGGAGGGTCCCCGGGCTTCCTTTTGGCTCTGAATGCCAGACATGGTTGGAAGCCCCAGAACCTATCGTGGATCGACAGGGCATGGTACACTTTGTCCACCACCGTCGACACACAGTTGTCATACAACTGCGGCCACTCGAATCCGGTGCCACTGTTGTAATTCAGCCGCGGCACCCCACGGCCTCCGACGGTATCGAAGAGTCCCATGAACTTGACGGGCGATTGCACCGGATAACTGGCGTTGGCCCTAAACGCGCGCATTTCCTCCGACGACGGATGGTGGACTGGGTGTGGGTTCTGGTACACATCGAAGGCCTGCTTGATCAAGTCCTGATTCGCTCGGTTTCGGATGATGCCGCAGTTGTTGATCATGCCGGCAACGGATCGGACGATGTAGGCTCCTCTGCTGATCCCAAACATCCACACCTCCGTGCTGACCTGGTCGTCCCAGAGAGAGTATTGTACAATAAACTCGTAGACTATGCTGCATTCTTCTTTTGCGTGCGTGGCCAGCGCGCCGTCCCAGAGGTACTTCATCAAATCGCCGCCCAGGCCGACCCCGTCGAAGTATTTGGCGTGGATATCGTGCTCCTCCGAGTGGTATTCCGTAGCCCCCCTTTCCAGATCGACCCCGATCATTCTCGCGAGGAAATTGACGTTGCTCTTAGTGTTTGTTTGTCGACCACACCAGGTGCCGTCGCATAGGACGATGACCCTCCTTTTCGCCGGTGGTGCCGACATTTCAACTCAGATTCTGTGTGTTTTTTTGAAGGGAGAGTTGAATGATGCAGTGCAAGGTCGGCTATATAGAATGCACACTCGTGAGACTCGACTGATGATGTGACGGTGAGGTCAGGTCACATATAACGTAGAAGGTGGAAATTGGCGTGGAGAGAGTACGGGATATTAGATCGCTTAGATGACAACTGTGGGTGTACGACCAGGCCTTATTATCTTTTGTGGACTGGAGCAGGGGCAAGTGTAGGTACTAGGAATAGAAACGGGGAGGATAAATCAGAGACTGTCAACAACCCCTCGAGCCCTCCTTCAGGATGCTTCCCTATCTAGCGCGTCCTGTGATAATGAGTAATAGTTACCAGGCTATGTCTTCTATGTCATCTCGTGTGATCACATGCCATGGTCAGCTATACCAACGTGTCAGAGATTCGCGCGCGCGTCATAGACAGCAGTGCATCGAGATCAGAGACTTCAGTCTCAGCGGACCGATGGCTAGTGGAGCCAGGTCGGATGCCGGTAGGGACGACATCCCGGACAGAGGTCCGTGTTGCCTGTCCGTTACCTCTGGTGACCACGATAGTCCGCAGCTCTGAGATAGGATCCTAGGGAGATAAAGTAGTAGTGTGATGTTGTTTGTTGGACTTAGGATGAGGAGCAGAAGCGATCTGGATTTCTGTCTGCGAGTCGGTCGATGAGGGCAGCAACGCACTTGAGCTGTCCGGCAGCTGCCACCCCTCTCAGCATTGTGGTCATCGTGACGATAGCGATTCCAAGGCCGCAGAATCCGACCGGCCGAAGCCTGCTGTGGACCCGCACTGTCGGTCCCATAGTCCACGCAGCGCCGCCTTCAGCCCCGGGGTTGAAACAGAGCAGTGGCCAGAGGCAACGCAACCCGACTTGGCCCCGCCTTGTCGCACATTGCGTGGTTGTCCATATAGGAACCCCTGTCGAATTCGGCCCGGGTGTCCTTTCCAGGTCGGAGGAGATGACGTGTACTTATAGAGACACGGCTTCCTGATGCAGCGGATTTTGGACCAGATGCCCCTTGTAGAGGCTGAGTTGCAGGTACCCCGTACCGCCGAAGCTGACGTGGAGACCGCACGTGGGAATGGAGGCGAACATTCACAGGGAGCACGTAAGCGGGTTGCGAAGCGACGGCCGACGAGAACTTGCCTTGCAAGCGGCGTAGAGACAATGAGGAGGGTGGCAGACACCTTGTTTCCAAAGGCCGCGTTCGGGATCCGTCGGCTGGTCAGCAGTAGACTATATCCGGTCCGTATCCGGGAATTTGTCAGGCGGATGCAATTTGCTTCCTATTCCCCGACACCCAGTCGCTCATCCAGAGTTGGGAGACTCTTCTCGTACGGTCAGTCTGGTCGTTGCAAGCCTTCATTTCCTGCTGCCTACCCGAAACGCTTGTTCAGAAATGGAGTGCGAGAAAAGAGGTTGATTTTCCACCCAAGGAAAGATGCCGAAGAACCGCTCACGTGCGAAGTGGGCACTTTCTACATGTACGTGACGCGTCACCTTTGCACTCAACAACTTTCCTCCACCATCCAAGATGCCCGCATTTTGAAAGAAGGCCAGATATTCTCAAGTACAGAAAATATTTGACGTTATATCAAGGCCTAACGCCGTTGTCCTAGTAGGCTGCCCAAGAGGGTACATGTAGACTGAGCATTGGGAAGGCGTTTCGTCAAAGGAGGGCTGGGCATCAACACAAGGGATAGAAACGGCCGCACACCTCTTCTACGGGGCTTGGACAACGGGCACGAGGCTGTGGCGGCTTCTCATCGACAGCGGGGCAGACGTGATGCGGGGCTCTGGTGTCAACTACGAGGAAAAGTAAAACAAGGACTCGCCGTTCATCGAATCTGATACATTTCGGCGTGACTTGCCGGAGATAACATGGAAACAGATTCTAAGGCAACCATGGTGTTTCCCAGTAAGCGTGAAGCAAAACTTCCGGTAATTCAGACCCTCTCTAAGGAACGCAGGAATTGCACCGGCAAGTGCCTCGCTGATGCCACGCTCGAATGCCAGCGGATCTGCAGCTAGGGCACGGGGTCATAAGAATTTAAACCATTGCTAGTTGTGCGGAGAGCCATAGCGGTACCTACAACGACGAGGGACTGCATTTCTGTGTAGAAGAAATTCTTGGTTGGTGATAGTTATGTTGATGGTTGAGCTGATGTTGGATTCTTGTGTTTATACACGCTGAGCCTAACGTCCGCCGGCTCCATTATTCAGGACAGTATAAACTTCAACAAAAACCGCTGAAAGTCTTGGGCCTGTTTACTTGATGCCGTGTTTAAGGCGATCAGAAATGACGATAACATGGTCCAGTGTCTATCATGGGATGACAACAGTGGTCGTTACTAATACTCTGCGACAGCCCATCCGTCACAGCCGTCTGCCGAACAGTCGGGACCTCCCCTGAAGCGCCTTCCGACCTCGTCCTTGTTGTCAATTACATACATAGAACAAGGAATTATTGACAGAGAGAAAGAAATAAACACACTCCTAGCTTACCATCACACAGTCCTAGTCCACCAAGCCTCAAGGCCATCCGATCATCCGAACCAGTTCCGACAACGTGTTGTCTCTGCGCCATATTTAGCACCCTCCACAGTCGGGTTCGCGGCGCCCGTAATGCGCTTGGAGGGGCGCTCCTCCTCGTCCTTGTTCTGGCCGTGCCGGGTGCGCTTGCGACGGCTGCAGAGGCTGCTAGCCTGCTCGGGAGTTTCCAGGGATTGAGAAGCGGCCTGCTGCTCGCTGGCCAAGGAGGCCGAAACGTCCCCGGTTAACTTGTTGGCAGTTGCTGAAGCAGCAAGCTTGGTAGAGAGATCCTCGACCTGGGCCTTGAGAGCCGTAATCTCGGCAGTGAGCTTGTCCTCGACCATCTTGGTCTCCTTCGTCTTGTGCTCCAGATCTTTGCCCACCTGGATTTGCAGCTTGTCAACTTCGGCCTTGACCATGGCGGTGGCTGTTCTCTCCACCTCGGCTTTGACTGTAGCCTCCACATTTTTTGTCTTGGCCCTGGTTTGATGCATTGCATCCTCGAATTCGTCGTTAGTAACAGACCCCTCGTGCTTGGCGACGAACCCATCTAGAAGGTCGCTGACGTCGGCGAGAATTTCGTCCTTGAGATCGCGCCGGTTCTGGGCATCATGCGAGCCATCGATTCCAGTTGACTGGTCGTAAGATTGCACGGGTATGAGGTTGCCAAACCCCATCGCCCCCAGCATGCTCCCAATTGTCGCGTTGAGTTCGCCTTTCGGGTGACAGTACCTCGCAGCTAAGATCTCCGGCTTGGTTGGGACTGAACCATGTCAGTTATTTTCTTTCTAATCGGGGTATCTGGAGTGGCGCGGAGTGAAGACTCTGTGCACATGTGGTTCTTGGGAGCCAGAAGGAGCCACGGGAACCCGTAAAGGGGGAAAACGACCACAGATTTGACGTACCGTACGGAAGCGCTTCGTTGTTGATGTGAGCACCAAGCGAGGCTTCGAGCTTCTCTTTCATGACTCGGACCCGTGTATTGTTGGAGTAGACGGGTTTCCCAGACTGGCTCACTCCTTCGTGGAACCCCTCGAGGTACTTCGTAATAGCCTTTATCAACTGTTTGTTGTTCTCGCACTCTCCACGCATGCGGGCAACGGCTTCTTCGACCGGCGCGAGGTCCAATCCCTTCCATTTCTCCGGTGTGAGCAGGTAATCAAGCGATACCGCCGGGCTTTTGAACGGGTCGATATGCACTGATGCCCTACGCACCCTCGCCTTTCTAGTTTTTTTGCCCTGGCCGGAGCCCGCGCCGTCGCCGTCGCCGTCACCGTTCTCGGGAACCCAGTCCCCGTCACCCTCGTCATCGGAATTTCTGTCGTGTTCGATGTCCGTCTCGTTATCTGACTGGTAAGCCTAACGAGGTCATTGTTGGGGATAAAACAAGAGCTCTTACCAATGTGGCCGTTGATAGCGGCGGGAATGCGACCCTGCTCACCCCAAACGCTGTCGGCGGCGGGGAGGGGACTCGCCTCAACGGCTGCCCCGGCCATTTCCGCAGCCATTTTGCGCCTCTCGCGGCTCATTTTTGTGCGTCGGGAAACGAAAGCCGAACTGAAGAGCCGGTCTTGCGAGGAGTACCAGCAGTAGAGGGAAAAGTGGGAATACCGTTCCGCGGTTCGCAAGAGACCGTGAGGGACAATCGTTTTGTTGTGGTCGCTTAGACAGCGGTTGGTTCGGAGAAGAAGACGCGGTTCATGAAAAGAGAGGAATTTGCGGAACGCAAAATCGTGTTGGAATCGGGCCTGGCAGCTGCGAAAGTTTCGAAAACATGGGATGAAATTGTACCTGTTTTTGTGTTCCAGCATCCCCGACTTTCCTCATTCTTGCCATCATTGATCAATTTCGATCTTCGGTTCTCTCTATCGCAACCAACTCGCAAGCCTTGGGAGGCAACCTGCTCCCTCGATTAAACCTTTTACGCGTTAAAACAACCCATTTCGCAGTTTTCCTTTCCCAGTCCCCCCAATCTTCCACAAAGGCCAGCTCCCCAATCTCCCTGGGGTTGGTTGGATGACGCGATACGGTTTCTCCCACCAGCAATCCCCGTGAGACTGGTTCTTTTGAATCTCGCCTTACTGTCGCCAACCAGAAGGTGAGAGATCGGTTACAATCATACAAACCGAGGGAGATGTCAGGTTTATCTAAGAAGCCAAGGAGTAAGCAGGCAACCGATTCCGACAGCCTGACAATCTCGAAGAACCTTGACGCAGTCCATAACCATCTCTCAAGATGAGCGCCCAGCGAGTTCCTGATCACGAGAAGGAAGGCCAAGGCGGCGGCCAGGCTGACCATGGCGCCCATTCCATGACTGTTGTCAACGACGGTGTCGCGAGTGTCATCACCCCGGCCATGGTCTCGGGCATTCTCATGGTGGTACCGGCCTTCCTCGACACTGGCCACTGGAACAAGGCGCAGTGCACATGGGAGGGCCACGACATTTTTGGCCCAGTCAACCGCGATCCTTCGCGGGGGTGGGGTGACTTTGTTTTCCAATACGGCGCGGGCCGCCTGGACAGGGTCATAATACACTACAGCCTCGTCCAAGAACTCCGCACCAGCCGCGATCCAGAGACGACGATGAGCCGTTTCCGCACATACCTAAAGCTGCTCGGCAACAACACACACAGCCCATTCTCAGATGCCCAAACAACCACGCATTTCAGGCTGAATCTCGGCGGCACGTACAATCTACCGCCTCTTGACGTCAGATTCGGCTTCACGTACGGTCCCGACGGCCACGACGGGTTCATCTACTCCTGCATTGGAGGGACTAGGTACGCCATCGACGTCCACCCCGCAGCAACACGCGCCAACCTCCATGTCACGCCCGGCGCCGCCCTAGCCAAGCATGACCCAACCCTCAACCCGGACGGCTACCACTTGAACGGGTCCGACGGCATCGGAGCACAACAGGGGGAATCAACCATGGTTGGCGATCGCACTCACTTTGCCGCTATGCTGAGGGGACTTTCAAAGGCTGTGGATGCCCTGGAAGCAAAGGAGGATTGCGCCGGACACCTGTCGGACCACATGATCTGTGGCGTGACCATTCCCGCAAGGCCTGAAGACATCGTTGACATCAGCGCCGTCGACAACATCTTGGGCGCGTTCTTTTCCGTGCGCGAGGCAACCCGTATTGACATTGAGATAACAAGATGGAACATCACGAAGCATTGGATTGACGAGTACCAGAAGAGGATCGAGGAGGAAGCGGTGCCCTTGCCCAGAGCCGCCAGTGCCGAGAATATGACACCCGCACCTCCCTCGGTCAACGTGCACAAGACAACGACTCCGCAGAGGCCGACAAACACGGCCATCCTGGCCGCCACTGTAGCCGCGACATCGACAACCAAGCGCAAGACCAGGTGCGCGGCCGAGAAGGCCGAGTCGCCGGCCGCGAAGCGCAGAGCTGGCATCGCGCCTGGTGCGGCCACCAAGATCGCGCAGCAGGCCGGCAATCGGTCATGATTAGACTGGTCAGGAGAAGCCAGCTCCCGGCAAAATCGACATCGCCAGCCTGTGGCATTGGGGAACGGATAAGGAGAGTTGAACGGTGGACCAGAACCACGAACATTGAAGTCGATGGGTGAAGGAGACAAGAGTTGCTCGTGCCTGTGGCACTTTCGTGAGCTTAGCCAGAATGGGTGCCAGACCGTCGTCTTCGTTTTCGAAAGACTCGACGCTGGCCACAGTTCACGAGGCTCGGTGATGGAATGGGGATATTACTCCGATGCTTCAAGACTGACCGAGCCACTGCTTTCCGTGCCACCTTGCATCCAGATACGCTCTTGGCTCGGACTCCCGCATCAAGTTCGCGTGCCAACCTGGAGCCATCCATCCATCGCCTTGTTCCTCGGGCTGCAGGTGGCGGACCCAATTGGGGCTCACAGACCCAAATCGTGGCCGGCAGTTGATCGACAAAAGGGGCTGGCACAGGGGCCAGGGGCAAGGCTTGGCAAACCACCACCCACGACTCCCCCTCACCATTGGTTGAAGATCGCAACCTAGATGCAACGTCAAAGTTCAACCGGGAAGCTGACTGGCCTTTTGGACAGCCTAGGCACCAGCCATGCGGCCCGCTTGCGGAGATTGTGCATGAACGGCAACCACCTTCCCATTTCCCCCAAGAGCATCCTCTCGCGGGGCGAATGGGGTTTGTTGTTTGTAACATGCCGACGGCGTCTCCTGGTGGCTGAAGGTGGTCGTAACATGCCGACGGGATTCCGACACTGGCTGGAGGTGACCATGTGAAAATACCGGACTATCTCCTGGAAAAGGAACTTCTCCCCGCCAGCGGCGTTGTCGTTGCCGTGGTATAAGACACTCATCACTTCCCCTAGGGATACCACTTGGACGACACCTCCCACCACCCCTATCCCCTCTCACCACCCCCTCACCCCAACCATGACAAGACTCTCCCCCACCCTGCTGCTCCTCGCAGCGGCAGCAGCAGCCCCCGGCACGCTCGCCGCGCCCCCCTCTCTCCTCGCCCGCGCCGCCACACCCCCCACGGCCCTCCCGCAGCGCGCCACCGCCAACGACCTCCGCTGGCAACCCTCGCTCGACTTCGACACGGACGGCTGCTACAACGTGCCGGCCATCGACGCGCAGGGCACCATCGCGCAGGGGCTCCCGCACCAGTTCACGGGCCTATCCAGCGACTGCCGCGACGCGTCGGACCTGGACAACAACAACGTCTACTCCCGGCAGCGCTGCAACGGCGGCTGGTGCGTGTACCTGTACGGGTACTACTTCGAGAAGGACGTGGCGCTCGCCAATTTCGTCGACACGGGCCACACCCACGACTGGGAGCACATCGCCGTGTGGGTGAGCCAGTCGAGCGGGAAGGCCGAGTACGTGGCTGCGTCGCAGCATGGCGGGTTCGAGGTCAAGGCCGCGGCTGATGTCAGGTGGGATGGGGAGCACCCCAAGATGGTGTACCACAAGGACGGGGCCAGCACGCACGCGTTCCGGTTTGCGAATGCGGCGGATGATCAGATTGAGAACCATCGGGGCGTGTGGTTCCGCGGCGCGCTGGTGTCGTATAATGGGTTCCCGTCGACGGCGCTGAGGGACAAGCTGTTTGCGCACGACTTTGGGTCGGCGACGATTGCGTTCAAGGACGGCACTTTTGCCGGGGCTATTGAGAAGGCGAAGCCGGGGGCCGTGACGTTTGATGTCAATCTGGATGATGGATCGCCGGGGACTCCGTAAGGTCGACAAAGGATGGTACATAGATGGTTCTAGTACGAGGATGTTAATGTTGCCGAGATCGTTTAACTTCTAATGCTTGAGCTACCATAAGGTCGAGTCCATGGCGCTGGGCTACGAGAGCTCTAGAGCTCCTCGTTGAGAACGACGTTGTCATTCTTTTGTTGCCAAGTTGATGGCTGTTCATTGTCAATAATCCGGTCCTCGATTGTTGTCTTTGTCTGGGACCTGTGTTTATGTCCATGTCTCTGTCCAGCTCTTTGTCGATGCCGCATTGCTGAGGAATGTTGTTCCGCTTCTTCCTTCCCCAACGTCGAATAGCTAGCTTTGTTTTATGGTTGTTTGCGGTAGAATACTTTAGACTAGAGGTGGCGACCGACGTGGGGACAGCGTCAAGGGTCGGTATTGCCGTCAGCCTACTCTGTCATTCCTTGTATCCGCAGCCGAGAGAAAAGTAAGTGGACGACTTCAAACCGCTGCGGGGCATTATGGGACGTTATTCCGGCCTCATGTTGCGAGCTTCGATGTGCGGTCGCCGGTTCCATTTGCTATGTGTTGACAACAACCCAGGTGAGTTTTCTGCTGCTGGTGTTCGTTCACCGTCCCCGAATGATCAGGGCCGGTCGAATGGTGGTCAACACGAAGTTGTTACAACCAAGTGAAGCGGCCAGCACTGGCGGATCAACCGTTCAAGGGCGAAAAGGGCTGTACTCATCCATTCTATGGGAAGGAATCGGCCTTCTAGCGATGGATGGAGTGTTCGGGACTCGAATGACTGTTTTGAGAAGTAACAGCGAATGTAGTTCCATCAAAAGAGGACGGGACGGAGCGGGGGACTGGTTGTTTCCTCGTTGTCCACGTACATACCCCACGACTCCCGGAATCCTCGGACAGGGGCAACTCGTAGAGAGGGACTCATTGACCGGACACTCTCTGAGGAGCCCCGCATCAATGAATGCCAGGGTATTAGCACCATACTGCCTGGCGGCCTCGGGGTGATACTGGGCAGTCCAGGATGCCTTTCCCTGCTCCTTGACAGTGAACCGACCCCGCTTCATCCAGTGCCAACAACGGCCACGTATCACAAAGGCTGAGAGTCCCTTTCACAGATAATTATGATATCTCACGCACACCACCTTGCCCGAAATATGTGATTACATCAGGTTCGTTGCAGACACGGTGATACGCGGCCCCCTCTCCCGGCCTTCTCCATAAAGAAGGGACCCCTCCAGGCCACAACCTCCGCCATGCCGGGAATGCGCTGCCGTTGCCGCCGGAAACATGTCAATTGCGGCGTCTCCGTCTTCTCTCCTGTCTCCTTGCAGCGCCAAACCCATCAGCGTCCCACGTCTCCGCCCAGTGGGTGGTGATCGGCAATGGGGTATTACCCGGAATGGGAACCATGGAAGAGCTGGTACCGAGCCTAGTCACCCAGTGCCCGGGTTACGACGCAGGCTTCCCGAGCGGCCCATTTCATTCGTCGCCAGCACGGGGGATGCCAAGCTGTTTCGACTTCGAACACCCCCTGGTGGTCCGGTTTCGCCCAAAGGGGCAAGACTTCGGGAGCAAAAGCCGCACTGCAACGTCAAAGTCCGGGGTGGCTTCCCCGGCTCTGGTGCAAGTCCGCCATTCACCATTCGGCCGGGATCAGGAAAACCGGGTTGTGCATACTAGCGTACGTTGGCCTCATCTCCTCTTCATCTATTCCCGGCCGCCAAGCAACCCTCCCTCTCGGCATCACGCCTTGTGATCGAGAATTTCCTTTCACAGATGGCGATTCCCAGGCCACGACGCGTCACACACGACAACGTGGAGTCGCATTGTCCTGGTTGATAGGATTCAGGGGGGTGTCATGGACCGGGGGGAGGCAACTGGTGCTCCCCACAAGTAGCGAGCCGCGAGCCGGGAGATCTGCGAGTATAAAGTACCATCTGAGCCTTCCTTTGTATCCGCCGTTGATCATCCGTCAAGCCACGCAACAGAGTCGTTCACCAGCCACTCAGACCTCCAAGATGAAGCTCACCTCCTCAGTTGCCCTTCTGGCCGCCGCCGGTGCTCAGGCCCACTGTAAGCCCTTCCTTGGCCTCTACCTCAGCCATCTCTGACTAACCAACCAAGACACCTTCCCCAAGACCTCGGTCAACGGCGTGGTCTCGGCCGAGTGGGAGACGATCCGCATGACCGAGAACCACTACTCGCACGGCCCCGTCACAGACGTCACCAGCAGCAGCATGACGTGCTACGAGCAGGATGTCGGCACGGGCGCGGCCAAGACCGTCGCCGTCAAGGCCGGCGGCACCGTCACCTTCACCGTCGACACCACCATCGGCCACCCGGGCCCGCTGCACTTCTACATGGCCAAGGTGCCCTCGGGCCAGACGGCCGCCACTTTTGACGGCAAGGGCGCCGTCTGGTTCAAGATCTACCAGGACGGCCCGTCTGGCCTGGGCACCAGTACCATCACGTGGCCGAGCTCCGGTTCGTGGCCCCCAGTCCCAAACAACCCCTTACCCCTATTCCACCACCGCATCCCCAACAGCGCCGGCCCTATTCAAACACAATCTCGGGTGCCAACACCACTCTCCCAATGCTTTTCACAGCCCCACTGACAGTCCGCGTCCCCAGGCAAAACCGAGGTGGCCGCCACCATCCCCAGCTGCATCGCCGACGGCGAGTACCTGCTCCGCGTCGAGCACATTGCCCTGCACAGCGCCGGCAGCGTTGGTGGAGCCCGTATGTCAAAGTCTCACTCTTGTTCTCCCTTCACCGCTCCAGGTGGCTCTTGGTTGCTCCCGGGTTCCCGTGGCAGGGCCGCAGCTTCCGAGTTGCCCCGGATGCACCAACTACGAAAGAGAGAGCTGACGTTATTGAACTTTAGAATTGTATATCTCGTGTGCTCAAATCAGCGTGTCGGGTGGTACCGGCACGCTCAACACGGGCTCGCTGGTCTCGTTCCCCGGCGCCTACAAGGCCACCGACCCTGGCATCCTGTTCCAGCTGTACTGGCCCACGCCGACGAGCTACGTCAACCCCGGCCCGGCCGTCGTCAAGTGCTAGGCTGGGTGAGTATTATGCGGCGGGGGGTGAGAGGATGGGTTGGAGTGGTGGTCAGTCGTGCTCTGAGGGGGGGAAGAGGAAGGTTGGCCGTGTTGGCGCTCGGCATTATTCAGCTGTAGATACTTTAGGTTGCTGGTGTACATATGACTCGATGTTTGTTTGTAAGGGAACTTGAACCCGAGTGTCTGGATTGGAAATATGTGACTCGTTTCTTTCCGGAAGGGACACGAAACAATCATGCCAGTTATCAGTGCTGTCGGTTAGCGTTCGTCCCCGTCTTCTCGCATGCATTCGTACAACTATTGCATCATGGTTCGGTCCGTGAGGATGGAGCCGACAATCAACGGCACGTTGCTCACCGAACACTTTATAGGGTACGTTACCCCTGGTGACTTGCGCCCTGGCATAAGAAATCGAAGCAAAGATACCCAGGACATACGACCCCCTGTTTAATCTCCACAAGAACGTCTGTAATAACGCTTTACTGCTTTGGGATATCCCTGCCGGGAATATGATAACTGTCTATATGCTGGTCAAGGAGTCGAGAAGCAATATATTGTCCTTGGCACGGCACCATCTTTTTGCTATCTTTAACTCTTGTCTTTTATTTTACCAACTGTCATATGCTACTTCAGTAGTCTCGGGCCCGGGCTATAAGAGCGGGCAGGACTTTATACAGAGGTACCCATACGTGAAAATCAAGCGTTCAACCACGGTCGCCGCCACAACTCATTTGACTTCTCAGTTTACACTTCCGTAGTAGGTGTCTCCTAAAAGGCTAAAACGAAACTTTACCGATCTGTCCCTTTCCACTGCTAGGGGAGAGGAGAACTCGCGGCCCGCAAGGTTTAATACAATGACCAATACAGAACCAACCGGCAAGACTTGATACCTAGGCCCAAGATGCCTGAATCCTCCTCACCAAAAGAGATCACCGACGGATCGGGCCACCCGGACCAACCCACCACGTCCGGCAACGCTGATCAGCCGAGTCCATTTGGGCAAGCGGACGAGTCGAGCCAGTTTGGGCACATCGACAAGCCCATTCAGTTCGGCGAAGCGGACTAGCCAAATTAGTCCGGCCACGCCGACCAACCCACCAACTTCGGTCATGCGGATCAGCCGCGCCAGAAGTAAGAATACCCTTGTAGGGAGACACTGTCGTGGCAAATAGACCAGGGGCTAGAGATCGGACAAGGGTGAACAGGCTGGACAATGCCTACGAGTAGGATGGAGGTGTCTGGGGGGTTATGCAGTTAGTAATCAGCAAGGGAATATAATCGCAAGTTTGACTTTCCCTGATCTTTCAATGTCACAACAACTCCATGTAAGCGTATGACATCAAGTTGAGCACTAACTAGCATACTACTTTTACTTAGCTACCCATTACTAAAGACAGAGGTTTTACAGTGTCAAATTACCAGATCCCCTGCCAAGCCCTTTCAGATTTTGAGCAAGTCAATGGTCGACGAGCAAGTCAGCGTACCCGACCTTGTGCCTTGGCGCATGGTCTGGAGTCCCGACGAGTAATTGCTGTTGGTAGGTTCTTGGGGGTGTGGTTGGACTGGAAGCTGTCGTGGAGGGCCCACTGCCAGGCAGTGGAACGGAAGC